>OY740722.1:4777728-5067281 GCA_963513945.1 Hydrotaea diabolus | reverse complement strand
TCTTATAAGGCTGATTTGAAAAAAGGGTAGGCGTTCGCAACGAACTGTTTCCATGAAGCGTATGCCAACCTGCTACGCTTCATAAAGCGTATGATACAACTCAATGGACTAATACGAATTGCCATCTTACAGCAAACAGAAATATATGAAGGACTATCAATAATATTAAGCGAAGCCCGAAACTTGGCAATATTTTGCATATGTTTCGAAAAATTTATTAATTGTTGATGATTTTCAACCCGTGGTTTCTTTGCCAATACTGTTTGAAAACAATAGAAAAGATTGTGGTGGAGTAGTTATACAAACCACAAACAATGATCCACTTTAATGTACATACAGTAAACCCACACACAATTACTTTTTTTCCTACCCATTTGTTTTTTTACTGTTAAATTTATTGTAAAGGATTCTCCAATAGCGGCATAACACGTTCGTATCTTTATTTCAACGGACCCTCAAACATATTTAATGATTATTCAGTGTCAAAAAGTTAGTGCTTTTCATGCCGGTGGGGTAATTGGGGCGTTTTTTTCGTGGATGAATACTTATACAATCACGTAACCGTGTCATGTACTAAATTATTTTTTTTTGGTTTCAACATGACGGTGCCAATAACTACACAGACCGCGTTTCAATCGAGAAGCGTTATCTTCAGAAAAGGCCCACATGAAGTCATATGTCTATGCCAACAACTTTAGACGAGCTCAGAGACAACATCCAACGCGAAATTGCTAAAGTTCCGGTCGAAATGTGTACAAGAATGGTGGAAAATTGGGCCTCAAATCCATCCAATCCAGTTTCATCCAATTTCATGCCTAAAATGTAACATTTGCAATAAACCTAAAATAAATTTGAACTCTATATTTTAAATGTGCTGTGTTTTATTAATACATAAAGTTGTTATGTCCTTACTGGAAAACCCTGTACTTACCTTAGATTTAATTTTAAAGATTTTCCTGAAGTCAAATAGGGTATTGACCACTACCCCGAATACCTGGAAAATTTTATGTTTCAAGAAATTTTTACAAAAAAAATTAAATTTTATTCTTACCTCTTCGTTGTTTTTTACAAATCGTACTTTTTGTTAATTTTTTTTACCAAATTACCATGGTATTGTCACGGCTCATTTGGTACAATTTTGGTAGTTTCTCCCATTTCCATTTGTTTCTCCTATTATTGCAATCTAATTTTTTGTGTGTGAAAGCTTCAGATGGTGCTCACTAACAATTTATGTACATACGTGCGAAATATACTGAAGTCCCCATTTCAAAGACCACTTTCGCAGTAACCTAATTTTGAAAGATAAAATGAACCTCCATTTCATTTTTATATAAATAAGTAACTTTCTCCTGTTTTATGCATTTCATGTTGAAACTTTTGTTTATTGTTGTGATTTGGTTACACATTATGTACACCTGAACTTTATTGTAGGTTTTTCTGCTTGTCTTTGTTTAATTTGAATAAAAATAATTATGAAAATATAGTACCGTGAGCATGCAAAATGTACTTCTTGTTTTGGCAGTTGATAACATACTGTTTTGTTACTTCAAATATGCATTATGTCAAAAGTATAAAATATTTATTTATTTAAGTCTGCTTCATTGAAGCATTACTCTCTTATACAATTTTCCATTCAAAATTCTAAAACAATCGTTGAGAAATTTTAGGAAAGCAATATCATAATTGTAGTATAAAATTGTAAAATAGATTAATTTAGACTACTTTGGGAGGAAGGACATTATAGGAAATAAATATCTTAATTTTACCTAATTTTTTTTAATCCATAATGTAGTGAAACCATGCACACTTAAACTCGTTAGTACGTACTAAATTGTAAGAATTTTTTACTTCAGCTATGGATTTTTTTCAAGGAAAGTGACTTGGACTTAAAATTATGAAAAGGACTTACAATTATGTACTAAGGAAATGTTCCTCCATTGGATTTTACTAAAATTTAGCGATTAATTTTTTGTGTGTACAGATTAACAGCCGTATTCATAAAAAAATCTTAATTGGGACTTAAAGTACATATTAGTTAACAAACACTTTTTGCCTAACAAACGATTGTTAAGATAACGTATTCATAAACACTACTTTAACTAATATTCAATTTAATCAAATTGTCGATTCAATGCTGGCAACACGGTCGTTTTGACTTGTCATTTCAATCTTAATGATGCAGTAATACGATTATCAATTATGAGAGTATTCGAATCTATATTTTTTGTATTGTTTATTTTACAAAGAACTGATTTAATAAACACAATATATATATATCAATATATATATATATATATATAATATATACACACATATATATATATATATATATATATATATATATATATATATATATATATATATTATATATATATATATATATATAATATATATATATATATATATATATATATATATATATATATATATATATATATATATATATATATATATATATATTGTGTTTATTAAATCAGTTCTTTGTAAATAAACAATACAAAAAAATATAGATTCGATATATATATATATATATATATATATATATAAATATATATATATATATATATATATATTATATATATATATATATATATATATATATATATATATATATATATATATATATATATATATATATATATATATATATATATATATATATATATATATATATATATATATATATATATATATATATATATATATATATATATATATATATATATATATATATATATTATATATATATATATATATATATAATATATATATATATATATATATATATATATTGTTGAATCCCAGATCAGCTGGATTTTCCTCTGTCTTGACATTTTTCCAATTAGTAATACTGGTAAAATTCTGAATTTCCGATATTCGGTTTGCAACAAAGGTCTTAAAGGTCTGGGGAGACCTTTGTAGCCATCCATCAGCACAACAGCTCTACCATCTTAGGAATAAAACCAGGGGCGAGGCTCACCAAATAGTAAAACAGTTTGATTTGGTGGATGGCAATTTTCAGTAGGCGTGGGATGCACTTAAACATTGTTATGAGAACCCCACGATACTTGTCCATCAGCAGATGAAAATTTTATTTGGTATTCAAACGACCCAAGCAGAAACTGCGAAATCAATTCGACAAATCCAGCGGGGAATCAACGACAGCTTGGCGATATTTAAATCATATAACATAAAAACAGAAAATTGGGATCCAATCTTGGTTCATCATTGTGCTTCGAAAATACCAGAGGATACATTGCGTGCATGGGAAGACTCGTTGTCTGACCATAAGAAACTCCCAACCTGGGATCAAATGGACGAATTTTTGTCAAAAAGAATTGAGTTGTTAGAAACGATTTCTGATATGAGGAGACCTAATCATAGTTTCAACAATAAATCACAATCGTTTCACGCAAAAACAGAGACCAATAAACAAAAAATTAAATGCGTCAGGAAGGTTTCCTTCTAGAGTGGAGGAGCTGGCGTTAATGTCCTCTTGGTGAATCATGATGTGGTGGCGGTGCGAACAAACAATGCATCGCGATGCCGAAGTGCACTCAGCGCGTTGGTGCCAATCGGACAGACAGTTGAGGCAGACTTCCAGTTTTTTGACGGATTCGCGTCGCTCGACCGCGGACATCCGTCGAAAGTCCGGGCATCGCTTGAGCAAGTGATTCTTGCGACAAAGTTGGCATCTTCCACAGTGGTCCTCGGTTCTGAGGAGAAAAACAAGAGAAAAGAAACAAAAAACGTGCAATAAATAATTGGAGTTTGAAAATATGATCATTAGCAAGATTCAAGTTTAGTTTTATTTTGATTTGTGTTAGGTTGTTGAGATGGGAGCATGCAGAGTTTCACGATCGGACGCGTTATTATTCCGTTCTGAGTTTTGATTTCAGCAACACGACCAATATTATCTTTACCGTAGACAACCTCCTTTATTCGGCCCAACCGCCACTCAGTTGGAGGTAAATGGTCGTCTTTTACGATGACAAAGTCGTTCTCTTTCAAATTGTTTTGCGTAGACTTCCACTTGTATCTCCTTTGAAGTTCCGTAATATACTCCGATTTCCATCTCTGGCTGAATATGTGTTGTATTGCATTCAGTCTTCTCCATCTGGTCAAATACGATAAATTCTCTCTTGGAAATATTCCGGGGCCTCAGGATGAGCTGTCGAAGGGGCGCCACGTAAAAAATTACCGGGCGTTAATGGTAACCATTCTGATACGTTGTCTGACATGGGTGACAAAGGCCTCGAATTCAAAATTGCTTTTATGCGGATCAGTAGGGTGCTAAATTCCTCGTAAGTGAAGCTCAGATTACTTGACACTTTTTTAAGGTGAGACTTCATTACTTTTACTGCTGCCTCCCATGTGTGGAGCATATGGAGGTATAAATGACCATGTGAAGCCTTGCAGTCCAAATTTATTGATGATACACTTTTCTGCTGACTTTAGGAACGCATGATGATCCTGTAGTAGTTTATAACTAGCGCCAACAAAATGTTTCCCATTATCGGAGAACATCGTTTTTGGCACACCTCGTCGGCCTGTAAATCTTGTAAAAGCTGCTAAGAACGAATCTGTAGAAAGGTCCGAAGACACCTCTAAATGAACAGCTCGGGGTGAAAAGCAGACGAACACTGCCGCATAGCCTTTCAAAAGTTTAGCATCCCTCAAAGTCGTGCTTTTAATAATAAAAGGACCTGCGAAGTCTACTCCTGTATAAGTGAAGGGCAGCGAAAATGTTACCCGTTCGGGTGGCAACGAAGCCATCATTTGGTTTTGGAATTTACGTTTAAATATCGTACATGCCTTGCACGGTCGAATACATTTTCGAATGCCATTTTTAAGCCTGGTGATGTAAAAACCTTGTCGAATGGCACGCAGCATAACATTATATTCTGCATGACATAGTATCTGGTGACTGTATTTTATAAGGAGATCGGCTAAGTGTGATCTTTCTGGGACAAGAATCGGATGTCGCTCGTCGTAACTAAGACCTGAATTCTCCAAGCGACCGCGGACTCGCATTACACCGTTTTTGTCCCGAAAAGGAGCTAGTGCACTAATGTTACTTTTGATATTTATTAATTTGTTCCTCATTAGACAATCGTATTCGTGTGGGTAGTAGGTTTGCTTAGAAATACTAAGTAAACGATTTTGGTTTGATTAATTTCAATGGTCGAAATGTCAATACTCTTAGGGCGAGAATGAGCTTTTTCAAACAGCTCATAACACGTAGGGTGCGAACGTACGATGAAAATCTTGTGATGATACATTCATTAGCGGTTGTGTAGAAACTAGACGATTTTTTTACTTCCTAGTCTGTAGGATCAAAACTTCGAGGTTCTGGCCATGATTCAACTGGTTTTTGAGTCCAAGGCGGACCATTCCACCAAAGACGATTTTGGATCAAGTCATGCGGTAAGCTGCCACGAGTGCCCAGATCAACTGGATTTTCCTCTGTCTTGACATTTTTCCAATTAGTAATACTGGTAAAATTCTGAATTTCCGATATTCGGTTTGCAACAAAGGTCTTAAGGGTTTGGGGAGACCTTTGTAGCCATCCTAGCACTATAGACGAATCAGTCCATAAGTGTAACTCAAAGTCAGAATTCAAGGACTCAGTCACGACTTTTACTAAGTTGGTGAGTAATATTGCGCCACATAACTAAGTTTTGGAATCGTCGTCCTTTTAATAGGAGCAACCCTAGTTTTTGCTATCAGTAAGTTGCTGGATAAAGTGCCGGCATTGTCGACTCTCATGTAGACGGCTCCACAATACGCTCGTTCCGAAGCATCGCAAAAGCCATGGATCTGAACTCGTACACCGGGCGAAAACTCTATCCATCTCGGTATTCTTAGGGATTGTATATGTGCTAAATTATCTTTAAATGAATGCCATTTAACCAGTAAATGCTGTGGAACTGCTTCGTCCCAAATGATGTTTGCTTCCCACAATTGCTGCATAAAAATCTTTGCTACGATGACGATTGGACCCAGCCAACCTAGTGGATCAAATAACCTGGCGATGAGAGTATATGCCGTTTCGTAACAATTGGCGAATCATTGATCGGACCTTTGGCGTAATAAAAAGTATCAGATTTCGCATTCCAGCGAATGCCCAAATTTTTGACTGTACTGGAGCCGTCAAATTTCAAGAATTCTTCATCGAGAAGATCTTCCCGGGCTACATGTTCCAATAGGTACTTATGGTTTGCCGTGATCTTTTTTTAAAGGAAATGACGCTGAAGCTAAAGTTTGCATAAGTTGGGCTTGTTTATCTTTCGCTTCATCCAAACTGTGGCCTCCCGATAGAACATCATCGACATAAATTTCTTCCTTTAATATTTCAGATGCTTTAGGGCTCGATTCTTCGCAATCACAACTTAACTGTCTCAATGTTCGTATGGCAAGAAACGGCGCACAATTTATGCCAAAACGTGACCGTTTTGAGTTCGAAGGATTTGACTGGATCCTTAGGCTGAGGCCGAAAAAGCACTTTTTGATATGCTCGATCAGTTTTATAAACAACTATCTGGCGATACATTTTTTCGATGTCTCCTGTGAACACGAACTGGTAATGTCGCCAGCGGAGAACTATTTTCTGGATATCTGTCTGAAGGATCGGGCCAGGATACAAAACATTGTTAAGAGAGTAGCCACTACTACTTCTTTTAGATCCATTAAAAACAACTCGTACTTTTGTGGTTTTACTCTCGGGTTTCACGACCGCATGATGGGGTAAAAAGTTTCAAAAAATTGTATTTCCTCCATGTGGCCGAGATTAATGTACTCCTGTAAAACTCGCTCGTATTGCTGCTTCAGCTCTGGAGTTCTGTTAAGTGTTTTCTTCATTCGATGATATTGCGCTAATACCATATTTCTGGATGGTCCCAGGTATACTGTCACAGGAAATTCTTTACGGAAGGGTAGCCGCACAACATATCGCCCATCTGGTTGTCGATAAGTTGTCTGTTGGTAGAATTCCTCGCAATACTCATCAGTCTGATCGACTTTTGTCGTTTGCTCCACTTCTTCGATTTCCCAAAATTTCTTAAGTTGAGAATTAAGAGCAGAATCAGCTGATTCACTAACTAATGTTGAAAATGTATTAATTGTCGTTGTCGGTATGTTGCCAGACAAGTACCATCCGAATTGTGATTCTCTGGCTTCTAGGCCGTTTTCTTGGTAAGAAAGGACGCCTTCCAAATTAATAAGTGGCAAATAATCACTCCCAATTATCATATCAATTACTGAAGGTTTGAAGAAATTTGGTTCTGCCAATTTTATATGTTTCAAATCTGGTAAATTTTTAATTTCAAATTCTTTTCTAATTTTGAAGGTTGAATCCAATGATTTCAAATTGACGAGGCACTGGTGACTTGAATTTCCGACGACAGTACCTCCTAATCCTGAGATTTTCGTGTGATGATTGTGTACGGGTAAAGACAGAGATTGTTGAATTCGTTTAGTCACAAAGCTTTTTTCCGAACCAGCATCTAATAATGCTCTTACCGTAAATATTTCTCCTGCGTGGTCAATATTTACTACAGCAGTTGGCAAAATAGTAGTTCCTTCGTGTTGGGAAAAATGGGTTTCGACGGAATTAGTTGAAGGATTATAATTCGATCGGTTATTCGACCAATTACGTGTAGGGTGTACATGCGAAGACGTCGATGGATGTACTGGTTGTGACGAATCTCTAGCTTCTTGCATTATATGCGACGACTTTCGTTCGTTAGATTCTATATGAAGTAGAGAATGGTGTTTTTTATTACACTGGAAGCATCCCTTTTTACTGGGACAGTTGGATTTAAAATGATTCGACGATAAGCAATTCGCGCAAAATTTATTAGCGTAAACATATTTAATACGTTCATTAACAGATAAAGATTTGAAATTTTCGCAGTTCCTCAAATTATGATCACCATTACATTTTTTGCATTTAATTTTTTGTTTATTAGTCTCTGTTTTTGCGTGAAACGATTGTGATTTATTGTTGAAACTATGATTAGGTCTCCTCATATCAGAAATCGTTTCTAACAACTCAATTCTTTTTGACAAAAATTCGTCCATTTGATCCCAGGTTGGGAGTTTCTTATGGTCAGACAACGAGTCTTCCCATGCACGCAATGTATCCTCTGGTATTTTCGAAGCACAATGATGAACCCAGATTGGATCCCAATTTTCTGTTTTTATGTTATATGATTTAAATATCGCCAAGCTGTCGTTGATTCCCCGCTGGATTTGTCGAATTGATTTCGCAGTTTCTGCTTGGGTCGTTTGAATACCAAATAAAATTTTCATCTGCTGATGGACAAGTATCGTGGGGTTCTCATAACGATGTTTAAGTGCATCCCACGCCTACTGAAAATTGCCATCCACCAAATCAAACTGTTTTACTATTTGATGAGCCTCGCCCCTGGTTTTATTCCTAAGATGGTAGAGCTGTTGTGCTGATGGATGGCTACAAAGGTCTCCCCAAACCTTTAAGACGAAGGTCGTGGAAACCCAAAATTGGAGATAGAGTTCTTGTCCGTGAACATCCACTCTCCAAAGTTATAGAAAATTTTGCTGCCAAGTTAGCTCCAAAATTTACTGTCCGTTTATCGTTAAAGATTTTGTATCCCCTGTTATTCTAACTGTCCGTCGGGAATACTCTAACAAAACGCGTACTGTCTACATTAACGATATTAAACCCTATATAACCCAGTAGTTTGTGTCGACATAACTATACCATCTTGTTTACTTCCGCGGTTCCGGAGACGAATCTCGAAAGACGAATCTCACTGAAAAAGCGGGTCATAGTACTCCAGTAGATACGATTATATTAAATGACAGCGACATGGAGACACCAATATCCTGCCGGCCACAGATGACACCAAAGGACTGGAGTATCCACCAACCCCGGGGAATATGCCGGAAAGTCAGTCACTGGGAACATATTGGTTCACACCAAACCTGGCACCATGCTTTTCCTCACCCCGATGGTCTGTGAGATACCGCCTACGCCAGGGAAGAATCTATGGACGGAACGAGGGCCAGAAGTTGAGGCGGAGACCATACCAAGATCGGAGGAGGAAATAATAATTGTGGACATTGACGAAGAAGGCTAAACCATTATCCACCGCGATTCCTCAGTGCCGTTACCTTCTCCCATGAAACAGGGCCCAAGACTGCCAATTCCGACAGCAGGGTCTTCAATGCTATAAAAGGGCAGTGACACTCGAGCTCTTTGTGCCAATCGACAATGAAGCTCCGTCGACGCCAACTAATGGATCTTATCGCATGTCGGAAAGAGTCAACTACAGGCTGCAGCCTGTGATCGAGCCTGTTACCCCTGGTACATCAATCTCCACACCATTTAAAGTGGTTCATGAGGGGGTCCACGTCATCCTTGCTGAGACACCAGAACTGCGAAAGGTTGTTGAAGAGTCGATGAAAAACTGGCGCCAGAAGCAGTTGAAGTTTAATAAAGAAATTGCAGGAAAATGGTTCCAAATTATTATTAACAAGGACGGCAGTGTGTTCATCACGGCACTACCCCCACGCTTATAACTGGAACGGGAGGGGTAATGTAACGACAAAAGTCGACTCCCTCGTTTTTGTCAACATAAGATAAACTATTCTTCTTTTATTTTATTATATTATTTACCTTTAAGAAATTATTTAGTATTTTACAAATTTATTTGCAAAGAAAATGAATTAAAAATTGAGTATTATAAAAAATACATATACATATGATACATATAGTAATGGGAGCGTGCAAACAGGCCTCAGAATTTTAAATTCAAATTTTACGGAAATTCGGGCCTTGAACGTGAATCATATGATCGCAGTGCAGCCAACATCTACATACCAAAACGGTCAGGCGGGAATGTGAAGATATTGGTGTGTGTGTGTGAGTGGAACGCAATAGGGTACAAAAAGACCGTGGGTGGACGAGTTCGAGACAGTTGGTCATTGGACGGCGACAGGTAAGAGTGACAGCAGCTAGAGGTAGTTTGTTTATCCGCAAGGGTTTTAACAAGAGGAAGTCTGGTGTGGTCTGATTTACAGTGACGCCTCTCCGTTATCCAGTGACGCCTCCGCCGATCTACAGGGACGCAGCGCCGTGCTACAGGGAAGCCGCCGGTCTACAGCGAAGTAGCCGTCGTTCTCCAGTGACACCGCCGATCTACAGCGACGCCGCCGCCGTTCTCCAGTGAAGCCATTGAGCCAAAATCCCTGAGAGGCTGATTGGTCTTCCCTTTCTCGCAGCCGTCATCGCGTGTCACCTATTCGTCGAATAGTTTGTAGTGTTTATGTCAGAAACTATTGATTAAATAAAGGATTATAGTTACATGATCCTACTTCACCTCCCTCTTTCTCGGTCTAAAATAAATAGTTTGTAACGACCTTGGGCATAGCAGAGTCTGCCCCAGCTTAAGTGGAAACACGTTGTTACATTTTTCAAAACAACACATAAAAAATATTCCAAACAAAAAACTGTGGAATTCGCTCTTGCACTTCTGGGAGGTCCTAGGGAGTACTCTTTCAAACAAATAAAAAGACCAACCGGAATTACTTCTAATAGGTGGCAGTTCTACCGTCTTTATTGTTTGATGAGTTGATGGTAACTAAATTGTAAACTAAAGCTAAGGTGGCCTCAAGCGGCCATATTAAAATGATTTAGAGAAAGAAAGAGAAAGAGAGTAATTCAATGTAAATAAGACCAATATATGCCATTTCAGGCGAATTCACTTTAGAAACTTAAGGGTACTTTACACTTAAGGATATGAAATATAATGGAAAAATATGAAAATAGTAGAGAAATGAATATGGAATTAAATCTTAAAACTATTGTTGAATTATGGATTCAACATATTCCGCGCCTAAATATTGGTGGGGTCGCACAGACATCCATGCATGACAACGCCATACTTGGTGTTCTGGACCTTGATGAAGGGATAGCTATCCAGACGGGCGGATAGGCCCTTTAGAATATCGTTGTAGAGGTCGCGGCCGATAATACTGTAAATTGGACCAAACTCGTGTGGCATAGGATGTGCCCACATATCGAGGACAACATCATTGAACTCCAGGAGCATAGGAAGCAGCTGGTCGTTGACTGGTGCTGGCATATTGACCTGTACTTTGTCTACGATCACAAAGTCTTGAAGCCAAACGTGATTGGTTTTGGTGACAACTTGAAAGACTCCGAATGGCATATTCTCTCTCCATTTCGCACGGTTCGACCATTTCGTACAAGACGTGCGAAAATTGCACATTTTGGTTTAGAGCCAGCGTTACGGAAACGGTTCTATCTCCTGCTCTTAGGTCACACAGCACGACAGAAGCGATCGCTTTGCAATTCTGTCCGTGAGGTCTATTTAAAGGATTGCGTTCCGTTGTGCGCTTGGTCAATTTAGTGATAGTTTGGCTGCTAGTTGGGGCCTCGTCGGCGTCAATTTTCGAAGGTACAGGGTCTGCCACCATTGCAGCTGCACCAGCTTCGACATTATTATGGTCGGTCACAGCGGTTGGTTCATCCTTGTTGGCTCCCTTAAGGCTAGCCTGAGCTATTTCATAAAAATTGATTGGGGCCTTACTCAGAGCCTTTTCCAACGCCTTGATGGGATAGCCCTTAAGATCCTGAAGGGTAAGTGCGTCAGGAAGGTTTCCTTCTAGAGTGGAGGAGCTGGCGTTAATGTCCTCTTGGTGAATCATGGTGTGGTGGCGGTGCGAACAAACAATGCATCGCGATGCCGAAGTGCACTCAGCGCGTTGGTGCCAATCGGACAGACAGTTGAGGCAGACTTCCAGTTTTTTGACGGATTCGCGTCGCTCGACCGCGGACATCCATCGAAAGTCCGGGCATCGCTTGAGCAAGTGATTCTTGCGACAAAGTTGGCATCTTCCACGGTGGTCCTCGGTTCTGAGGAGAAAAACAAGAGAAAAGAAACAAAAAACGTGCAATAAATAATTGGAGTTTGAAAATATGATCATTTGTGTTAGGTTGTTGAGATGGGAGTATGCAGAGTTTCACGATCGGACGCGTTATTATTCCGTTCTGAGTTTTGATTTCAGCAACACGACCAATATTATCTTTACCGTAGACAACCTCCTTTATTCGGCCCAACCGCCACTCAGTTGGAGGTAAATGGTCGTCTTTTACGATGACAAAGTCGTTCTCTTTCAAATTGTTTTGCGTAGACTTCCACTTGTATCTCCTTTGAAGTTCCGTAATATACTCCGATTTCCATCTCTGGCTGAATATGTGTTGTATTGCATTCAGTCTTCTCCATCTGGTCAAATACGATAAATTCTCTCTTGGAAATATTCCGGGGCCTCAGGATGAGCTGTCGAAGGGGCGCCACGTAAAAAATTACCGGGCGTTAATGGTAACAATTCTGATACGTTGTCTGACATGGGTGACAACGGCCTCGAATTCAAAATTGATTCTATGCGGATCAGTAGGGTGCTAAATTCCTCGTAAGTGAAGCTCAGATTACTTGACACTTTTTTAAGGTGAGACTTCATTACTTTTACTGCTGCCTCCCAGAGGCCTCCCATGTGTGGAGCATATGGAGGTATAAATGACCATGTGAAGCCTTGCAGTCCAAATTTATTGATGATACACTTTTCTGCTGACTTTAGGAACGCATGATGATCCTGTAGTAGTTTATAACTAGCGCCAACAAAATTTTTCCCATTATCGGAGAACATCGTTTTTGGCACACCTCGTCGGCCTGTAAATCTTGTAAAAGCTGCTAAGAACGAATCTGTAGAAAGGTCCGAAGACACCTCTAAATGAACAGCTCGGGTTGAAAAGCAGACGAACACTGCCGCATAGCCTTTCAAAAGTTTAGCATCCCTCAAAGTCGTGCTTTTAATAATAAAAGGACCTGCGAAGTCTACTCCTGTATAAGTGAAGGGCAGCGAAAATGTTACCCGTTCGGGTGGCAACGAAGCCATCATTTGGTTTTGGAATTTACGTTTAAATATCGTACATGCCTTGCACGCTCGAATACATTTTCGAATGCCATTTTTAAGCCTGGTGATGTAAAAACCTTGTCGAATGGCACGCAGCATAACATTATATTCTGCATGACATAGTATCTGGTGACTGTATTTTATAAGGAGATCGGTTAAGTGTGATCTTTCTGGGACAAGAATCGGATGTCGCTCGTCGTAACTAAGACCTGAATTCTCCAAGCGACCGCGGACTCGCATTACACCGTTTTTGTCCCGAAAAGGAGCTAGTGCACTAATGTTACTTTTGATATTTATTAATTTGTTCCTCATTAGACAATCGTATTCGTGTGGGTAGTAGGTTTGCTGAGAAATACTAAGTAAACGATTTTGGTTTGATTAATTTCAATGGTCGAAATGTCAATACTCTTAGGGCGAGAATGAGCTTTTTCAAACAGCTCATAACACCTAGGGTGCGAACGTACGATGAAAATCTTGTGATGATACATTCATTAGCGGTTGTGTATAAACTAGACAATTTTTTACTTCCTAGTCTGTAGGATCAAAACATCGAGGTTCTGGCCATGATTCAACTGGTTTTTGAATCCAAGGCGGACCATTCCACCAAAGACGATTTTGGATCAAGTCATGCGGTAAGCTGCCACGAGTGCCCAGATCAACTGGGTTTTCCTCTGTCTTGACATTTTTCCAATTAGTAATACTGGTAAAATTCTGAATTTCCGATATTCGGTTTGCAACAAAGGTCTTAAGGGTTTGGGGAGACCTTTGTAGCCATCCTAGCACTATAGACGAATCAGTCCATAAGTGTAACTCAAAGTCAGAATTCAAGGACTCAGTCACGACTTTTACTAAGTTGGTGAGTAATATTGCGCCACATAACTCAAGTTTTGGAATCGTCGTCCTTTTAATAGGAGCAACCCTAGTTTTTGCTATCAGTAAGTTGCTGGATAAAGTGCCGGCATTGTCGACTCTCATGTAGACGGCTCCACAATACGCTCGTTCCGAAGCATCGCAAAAGCCATGGATCTGAACTCGTACACCGGGCGAAAACTCTATCCATCTCGGTATTCTTAGGGATTGTATATGTGCTAAATTATCTTTAAATGAATGCCATTTAACCAGTAAATGCTGTGGAACTGCTTCGTCCCAAATGATGTTTGCTTCCCACAATTGCTGCATAAAAATCTTTGCTACGATGACGATTGGACCCAGCCAACCTAGTGGATCAAATAACCTGGCGATGAGAGTATATGACGTTTCGTAACAATTGGCGAATCATTGATCGGACCTTTGGCGTAATAAAAAGTATCAGATTTCGCATTCCAGCGAATGCCCAAATTTTTGACTGTACTGGAGCCGTCAAATTTCAAGAATTCTTCATCGAGAAGATCTTCCCGGACTACATGTTCCAATAGGTACTTATGGTTTGCCGTGATCTTTTTTTAAAGGAAATGACGCTGAAGCTAAAGTTTGCATAAGTTGGGCTTGTTTATCTTTCGCTTCATCCAAACTGTGGCCTCCCGATAGAACATCATCGACATAAATTTCTTCCTTTAATATTTCAGATGCTTTAGGGCTCGATTCTTCGCAATCACAACTTAACTGTCTCAATGTTCGTATGGCAAGAAACGGCGCACAATTTATGCCAAAACGTGACCGTTTTGAGTTCGAAGGATTTGACTGGATCCTTAGGCTGAGGCCGAAAAAGCACTTTTTGATATGCTCGATCAGTTTTATAAACAACTATCTGGCGATACATTTTTTCGATGTCTCCTGTGAACACGAACTGGTAATGTCGCCAGCGGAGAACTATTTTCTGGATATCTGTCTGAAGGATCGGGCCAGGATACAAAACATTGTTAAGAGAGTAGCCACTACTACTTCTTTTAGATCCATTAAAAACAACTCGTACTTTTGTGGTTTTACTCTCGGGTTTCACGACCGCATGATGGGGTAAAAAGTTTCAAAAAATTGTATTTCCTCCATGTGGCCGAGATTAATGTACTCCTGTAAAACTCGCTCGTATTGCTGCTTCAGCTCTGGAGTTCTGTTAAGTGTTTTCTTCATTCGATGATATTGTGCTAATACCATATTTCTGGATGGTCCCAGGTATACTGTCACAGGAAATTCTTTACGGAAGGGTAGCCGCACAACATATCGCCCATCTGGTTGTCGATAAGTTGTCTGTTGGTAGAATTCCTCGCAATACTCATCAGTCTGATCGACTTTTGTCGTTTGCTCCACTTCTTCGATTTCCCAAAATTTCTTAAGTTGAGAATTAAGAGCAGAATCAGCTGATTCACTAACTAATGTTGAAAATGTATTAATTGTCGTTGTCGGTATGTTGCCAGACAAGTACCATTCGAATTGTGATTCTCTGGCTTCTAGGTCGTTTTCTTGGTAAGAAAGGACGCCCTCTAAATTAATAAGTGGCAAATAATCACTCCAAATTATCATATCAATTGCTGAAGGTTTGAAGAAATTTGGGTCTGCCAATTTTATATGTTTCAAATCTGGTAAATTTTTGATTTTCTTAGAAGGTAGAAAATGCGACAATTTAGAAACAACAATGGCTTTAATCCTAATTTTGAACGTTGAATCCAATGATTTCAAATTGACGAGGCACTGGTGACTTGAATTTCCGACGACAGTACCTCCTAATCCTGAGATTTGCGTGTGATGATTGTGTACGGGTAAAGACAGAGATTGTTGAATTCGTTTAGTCACAAAGCTTTTTTCCGAACCAGCATCTAATAATGCTCTTACCGTAAATATTTCTCCTGCGTGGTCAATATTTACAACAGCAGTTGGCAAAATAGTAGTTCCTTCGTGTTGGGAAAAATGGGTTTCGACGGAATTAGTTGAAGGATTATAATTCGATCGGTTATTCGACCAATTACGTGTAGGGTGCACATGCGAAGACGTCAATGGATGTACTGGTTGTGACGAATCTCTAGCTTCTTGCATTATATGCGACGACTTTCGTTCGTTAGTTTCTATATGAAGTAGAGAATGGTGTTTTTTATTACACTGGAAGCATCCCTTTTTACTGGGACAGTTGGATTTAAAATGATTCGACGATAAGCAATTCGCGCAAAATTTATTAGCGTAAACATATTTAATACGTTCATTAACAGATAAAGATTTGAAATTTTCGCAGTTCCTCAAATTATGATCACCATTACATTTTTTGCATTTAATTTTTTGTTTATTAGTCTCTGTTTTTGCGTGAAACGATTGTGATTTATTGTTGAAACTATGATTAGGTCTCCTCATATCAGAAATCGTTTCTAACAACTCAATTCTTTTTGACAAAAATTCGTCCATTTGATCCCAGGTTGGGAGTTTCTTATGGTCAGACAACGAGTCTTCCCATGCACGCAATGTATCCTCTGGTATTTTCGAAGCACCATGATGAACCAAGATTGGATCCCAATTTTCTGTTTTTATGTTATATGATTTAAATATCGCCAAGCTGTCGTTGATTCCCCGCTGGATTTGTCGAATTGATTTCGCAGTTTCTGCTTGGGTCGTTTGAATACCAAATAAAATTTTCATCTGCTGATGGACAAGTATCCTGGGGTTCTCATAACGATGTTTAAGTGCATCCCACGCCTACTGAAAATTGCCATCCACCAAATCAAACTGTTTTACTATTTGGTGAGCCTCGCCCCTGGTTTTATTCCTAAGATGGTAGAGCTTTTGTGCTGATGAAATTTCCGAATGGGAACCAAAAACTCCCCAAAATATATCTCGGAAGACTGGCCACTTGGAATATCCTCCTTCGAAAGGCTGTGTGGTAGTTTTAAAGATGAAAACGCTTGAGACCCTATTGTTGTATCACGTCTACTGCTTTATCCTGTTGGGACTGCTTCTGCGGCATTAAATTCTTGATCCTCTTTCTGCAATTTCGATATTGTTCACAAGCTAACGCATACTTCTTTGCCGCCATTTCCAACAACTCTGGTGCGTGTTCTCCTTCATCTGCCGTCATTAACTCCTCATAATCGGTGGTAAGTTTTTGCCATCTTCATTCATGTTCATCTTCATCCACTTCAAGACCCTCAATGCTGCTACCAAATGCTGGTTTACACTCCTCACAAAATGCCTTTAATTGATCAAATTTGAAAAGAAATCTGCGCCTTGCTGCCATGTTGAAGTAAACGATGAAATCTTTCACTTTTTTTTACAATCTGTTCGACGTATGTTTTTTTTTTGTGAATATTATATTTTTCTTAGCTATTTCAAGTATCTTTAGAACGATTAATTGTTTATGTTTTTTAACGGGTTGCGTTATGAGTTATTTGAAATCTTTTTTTTTTAAAAAAATAATGTTTGTGCCCCTTATTCGAATTAGCATATGCCTCGTATCGATAACGAAAAAAAAATAATTATAATATTGATTACTTCTTCACTTAATCCAAAAAATAATGTTCCGTAATTAAATTTTTATGATTTAATATACGCTTTTATTTCTATTATTTTTTTTTAAAAAAAAAATAAAAACTGGTGATTTTGGGTATTTTATATTAATCCCGTGTAATAAACATCACGATCGGCATACCCTATTTTTTCTCGAGGTAGGCAACCCCTACCTATTGAGTGCGACGGCACACGACCAAATACACTGCCAGCTCGTTGCGTCGACTGCGATCACTGCTATGCTGCTTTTGCTTGTACAAAGCAACCACATATAATGTGTCGTTATGAAAAAAGGAACGTTGACTGCGATCACTGCTCGGTATTGAAAAAACAACCACCTTTTGGCAACTTTAATATGTTGTTGTTTTTCTTCCTCTTTGGAATAAATTCTTCTCGTTCGCTTTGAAACTATTACAGTTGGTTACTGAAAATTTTTCTATTCCTTTGGTTTTTGTTGTTGTTATTATTTTGTTCCCTTTGTAGGCAATTATTTTCGTTGGCCTTGAAACTATTACTGGTCGGCGCTTTGATTTTAAATTGTTTTTGTTATTTTATGTTGTTATTGTTTTATTTTATTGATTCTTTATTTAATACTAATACTTTATTTAATACCGTTTTAATTGGTTTTCTTTGAGTATGATTATTTAAAATAGTAAAAAAGAACAGAAAATTTCGAGTCAAAGAAGTTTAATATCAGGAAAAATACAGTTCTAAAGCAAATGTAAAACGGGAAATCGAAACACAAGGAAAAGAAAAAATTGCAACAAATAACACATATATAAAAATCCCGTGACAAAGTCCAATAATCTAAGAATTCAAGAGAAAAGTAACGAAAAACAAAAACAAAATAGCTATCAAAGTTAACAAAGCGAAAAATCAATTTTTAGTACCCGCCCTAATAAACAGTACGAAAAGACAAATATCATTTTTACAGTCCCACCTTGTTGTAATTCTCCAAACTCAACTTCAGTGAGAAAGGAAGAGAGGTAAAAAGCATCTCTTCGCCTAGAACAGAATAAGTAATATAAATCAACACACACAAACGCGAGAATATTTGGCAACGAAACGAAGAAAGAAAACATCAAAAGTGATCGAATGTCAAAGCGGACGGACGTATAAAAAGTTCAGCAGCGGAAACATAGTGATAAAAAAGTAGTAACATAAAACATTTAAAAAGGAAATAATTAAAGACAATTAATAAAAAGTGCAGTGTTGAAGATTGAAAAAGAACAGATGTAAGAAAAATAAAACCTGCTACCAGCAATTAAACGTACCACCTTATTACTAAAACTACATACATACATTACTTTATTAACATGCGAAAGCAACAACAACAAAAAGGGTGAGTCAACGACATTTTTTTTTAATATTTTCTTTATAATTTTTACATAAAATCAACCAGCTTATTAGTATTAAATAAAGAATCAATAAAATAAAACAATAACAACATAAAATAACAAAAACAATTTAAAATCAAAGCGCCGACCAGTAATAGTTTCAAGGCCAACGAAAATAATTGCCTACAAAGGGAACAAAATAATAACAACAACAAAAACCAAAGGAATAGAAAAATTTTCAGTAACCAACTGTAATAGTTTCAAAGCGAACGAGAAGAATTTATTCCAAAGAGGAAGAAATACAACAACATATTAAAGTTGCCAAAAGGTGGTTGTTTTTTCAATACCGAGCAGTGATCGCAGTCAACGTTCCTTTTTTCATAACGACATATTATATGTGGTTGCTTTGTACAAGCAAAAGCAGCATAGCAGTGATCGCAGTCGATGCAACGAGCTGGCAGTGTATTTGGTCGTGTGCCGTCGCACTCAATAGGTAGGGGTTGCCTACCTCGAGAAAAAATAGGGTATGCCGATCGTGATGTTTATTACACGGGATTAATATAAAATACCCAAAATCACCAGTTTTTATTTTTTTTTAAAAAAAAATAATAGAAATAAAAGCGTATATTAAATCATAAAAATTTAATTACGGAAATTATTTTTTGGGATTAAGTGAAGAAGTAATCAATATTATAATTATTTTTTTTTTCGTTATCAATACGAGGCATATGCTAATTCGAATAAGGGGCACAAACATTATTTTTTTAAAAAAAGATTTCAAATAACTCATAACGCAACCCGTTAAAAAACATAAACAATTAATCGTTCTAAAGATACTTGAAATAGCTAAGAAAAATATAATATTCACAAAAAAAAAAACATACGTCGAACAGATTGTAAAAAAAAGTGAAAGATTTCTTCGTTTACTTCAACATGGCAGCAAGGCGCAGATTTCTTTTCAAATTTGATCAATTAAAGGCATTTTGTGAGGAGTGTAAACCAGCATTTGGTAGCAGCATTGAGGGTCTTGAAGTGGATGAGGATGAACATGAATGAAGATGGCAAAAACTTACCACCGATTATGAGGAGTTAATGACGGCAGATGAAGGAGAACACGCACCAGAGTTGTTGGAAATGGCGGCAAAGAAGTATGCGTTAGCTTGTGAACAATATCGAAATTGCAGAAAGAGGATCAAGAATTTAATGCCGCAGAAGCAGTCCCAACAGGATAAAGCAGTAGACGTGATACAACAATAGGGTCTCAAGCGTTTTCATCTTTAAAACTACCACACAGCCTTTCGAAGGAGGATATTCCAAGTGGCCAGTCTTCCGAGATATATTTTGGGAGTTTTTGGTTCCCATTCGGAAATTTCATCAGCACAAAAGCTCTACCATCTTAGGAATAAAACCAGGGGCGAGGCTCACCAAATAGTAAAACAGTTTGATTTGGTGGATGGCAATTTTCAGTAGGCGTGGGATGCACTTAAACATCGTTATGAGAACCCCAGGATACTTGTCCATCAGCAGATGAAAATTTTATTTGGTATTCAAACGATCCAAGCAGAAACTGCGAAATCAATTCGACAAATCCAGCGGGGAATCAACGACAGCTTGGCGATATTTAAATCATATAACATAAAAACAGAAAATTGGGATCCAATCTTGGTTCATCATGGTGCTTCGAAAATACCAGAGGATACATTGCGTGCATGGGAAGACTCGTTGTCTGACCATAAGAAACTCCCAACCTGGGATCAAATGGACGAATTTTTGTCAAAAAGAATTGACTTGTTAGAAACGATTTCTGATATGAGGAGACCTAATCATAGTTTCAACAATAAATCACAATCGTTTCACGCAAAAACAGAGACTAATAAACAAAAAATTAAATGCAAAAAATGTAATGGTGATCACAATTTGAGGAACTGCGAAAATTTCAAATCTTTATCTGTTAATGAACGTATTAAATATGTTTACGCTAATAAATTTTGCGCGAATTGCTTATCGTCGAATCATTTTAAATCCAACTGTCCCAGTAAAAAGGGATGCTTCCAGTGTAATAAAAAACACCATTCTCTACTTCATATAGAAACTAACGAGCGAAAGTCGTCGCATATAATGCAAGAAGCTAGAGATTCGTCACAACCAGTACATCCATTGACGTCTTCGCATGTGCACCCTACACGTAATTGGTCGAATAACCGATCGAATTATAATCCTTCAACTAATTCCGTCGAAACCCATTTTTCCCAACAGGATTAGGAGGTACTGTCGTCGGAAATTCAAGTCACCAGTGCCTCGTCAATTTGAAATCATTGGATTCAACGTTCAAAATTAGGATTAAAGCCATTGTTGTTTCTAAATTGTCGCATTTTCTACCTTCTAAGAAAATCAAAAATTTACCAGATTTGAAACATATAAAATTGGCAGACCCAAATTTCTTCAAACCTTCAGCAATTGATATGATAATTTGGAGTGATTATTTGCAAACTTTAGCTTCAGCGTCATTTCCTTTAAAAAAAGATCACGGCAAACCATAAGTACCTATTGGAACATGTAGCCCGGGAAGATCTTCTCGATGAAGAATTCTTGAAATTTGACGGCTCCAGTACAGTCAAAAATTTGGGCATTCGCTGGAATGCGAAATCTGATACTTTTTATTACGCCAAAGGTCCGATCAATGATTCGCCAATTGTTACGAAACGGCATATACTCTCATCGCCAGGTTATTTGATCCACTAGGTTGGCTGGGTCCAATCGTCATCGTAGCAAAGATTTTTATGCAGCAATTGTGGGAAGCAAACATCATTTGGGACGAAGCAGTTCCACAGCATTTACTGGTTAAATGGCATTCATTTAAAGATAATTTAGCACATATACAATCCCTAAGAATACCGAGATGGATAGAGTTTTCGCCCGGTGTACGAGTTCAGATCCATGGCTTTTGCGATGCTTCGGAACGAGCGTATTGTGGAGCCGTCTACATGAGAGTCGACAATGCCGGCACTTTATCCAGCAACTTACTGATAGCAAAAACTAGGGTTGCTCCTATTAAAAGGACGACGATTCCAAAACTTGAGTTATGTGGCGCAATATTACTCACCAACTTAGTAAAAGTCGTGACTGAGTCCTTGAATTCTGACTTTGAGTTACACTTATGGACTGATTCGTCTATAGTGCTAGGATGGCTACAAAGGTCTCCCCAAACCCTTAAGACCTTTGTTGCAAACCGAATATCGGAAATTCAGAATTTTACCAGTATTACTAATTGGAAAAATGTCAAGACAGAGGAAAATCCAGTTGATCTGGGCATTCGTGGCAGCTTACCGCATGACTTGATCCAAAATCGTCTTTGGTGGAATGGTCCGCCTTGGATTCAAAAACCAGTTGAATCATGGCCAGAACCTCGATGTTTTGATCCTACAGACTAGGAAGTAAAAAATCGTCTAGTTTATACACAACCGCAAATGAATGTATCATCACAAGATTTTCATCGTACGTTCGCACCCTAGGTGTTATGAGCTGTTTGAAAAAGCTCATTCTCGCCCTAAGAGTATTGACATTTCGACCATTGAAATTAATCAAACCAAAATCGTTTACTTAGTATTTCTCAGCAAACCTACTACCCACACGAATACGATTGTCTAATGAGGAACAAATTAATAAATATCAAAAGTAACATTAGTGCACTAGCTCCTTTTCGGGACAAAAACGGTGTAATGCGAGTCCGCGGTCGCTTGGAGAATTCAGGTCTTAGTTACGACGAGCGACATCCGATTCTTGTCCCAGAAAGATCACACTTAACCGATCTCCTTATAAAATACAGTCACCAGATACTATGTCATGCAGAATATAATGTTATGCTGCGTGCCATTCGACAAGGTTTTTACATCACCAGGCTTAAAAATGGCATTCGAAAATGTATTCGAGCGTGCAAGGCATGTACGATATTTAAACGTAAATTCCAAAACCAAATGATGGCTTCGTTGCCACCCGAACGGGTAACATTTTCGCTGCCCTTCACTTATACAGGAGTAGACTTCGCAGGTCCTTTTATTATTAAAAGCACGACTTTGAGGGATGCTAAACTTTTGAAAGGCTATGCGGCAGTGTTCGTCTGCTTTTCAACCCGAGCTGTTCATTTAGAGGTGTCTTCGGACCTTTCTACAGATTCGTTCTTAGCAGCTTTTACAAGATTTACAGGCCGACGAGGTGTGCCAAAAACGATGTTCTCCGATAATGGGAAAAATTTTGTTGGCGCTAGTTATAAACTACTACAGGATCATCATGTGTTCCTAAAGTCAGCAGAAAAGTGTATCATCAATAAATTTGGACTGCAAGGCTTCACATGGTCATTTATACCTCCATATGCTCCACACATGGGAGGCCTCTGGGAGGCAGCAGTAAAAGTAATGAAGTCTCACCTTAAAAAAGTGTCAAGTAATCTGAGCTTCACTTACGAGGAATTTAGCACCCTACTGATCCGCATAGAAGCAATTTTGAATTCGAGGCCGTTGTCACCCATGTCAGACAACGTATCAGAATTGTTACCATTAACGCCCGGTAATTTTTTACGTGGCGCCCCTTCGACAGCTCATCCTGAGGCCCCGGAATATTTCCAAGAGAGAATTTATCGTATTTGACCAGATGGAGAAGACTGAATGCAATACAACACATATTCAGCCAGAGATGGAAATCGGAGTATATTACGGAACTTCAAAGGAGATACAAGTGGAAGTCTACGCAAAACAATTTGAAAGAGAACGACTTTGTCATCGTAAAAGACGACCATTTACCTCCAACTGAGTGGCGGTTGGGCCGAATAAAGGAGGTTGTCTACGGTAAAGATAATATTGGTCGTGTTGCTGAAATCAAAACTCAGAACGGAATAATAACGCGTCCGATCGTGAAACTCTGCATACTCCCATCTCAACAACCTAACACAAATGATCATATTTTCAAACTCCAATTATTTATTGCACGTTTTTTGTTTCTTTTCTCTTGTTTTTCTCCTCAGAACCGAGGACCACCGTGGAAGATGCCAACTTTGTCGCAAGAATCACTTGCTCAAGCGATGCCCGGACTTTCGATGGATGTCCGCGGTCGAGCGACGCGAATCCGTCAAAAAACTGGAAGTCTGCCTCAACTGTCTGTCCGATTGGCACCAACGCGCTGAGTGCACTTCGGCATCGCGATGCATTGTTTGTTCGCACCGCCACCACACCATGATTCACCAAGAGGACATTAACGCCAGCTCCTCCACTCTAGAAGGAAACCTTCCTGACGCACTTACCGTTCAGGATCTTAAGGGCTATCCCATCAAGGCGTTTGAAAAGGCTCTGAGTAAGGCCCCAATCAATTTTTATGAAATAGCTCAGGCTAGCCTTAAGGGAGCCAACAAGGATGAACCAACCGCTGTGACCGACCATAATAATGTCGAAGCTGGTGCAGCTGCAATGGTGGCAGACCCTGTACCTTCGAAAATTGACGCCGACGAGGCCCCAACTAGCAGCCAAACTATCACTAAATTGACCAAGCGCACAACGGAACGCAATCCTTTAAATAGACCTCACGGACAGAATTGCAAAGCGATCGCTTCTGTCGTGCTGTGTGACCTAAGAGCAGGAGATAGAACCGTTTCCGTAACGCTGGCTCTAAACCAAAATGTGCAATTTTCGCACGTCTTGTACGAAATGGTCGAACCGTGCGAAATGGAGAGAGAATATGCCATTCGGAGTCTTTCAAGTTGTCACCAAAACCAATCACGTTTGGCTTCAAGACTTTGTGATCGTAGACAAAGTACAGGTCAATATGCCAGCACCAGTCAACGACCAGCTGCTTCCTATGCTCCTGGAGTTCAATGATGTTGTCCTCGATATGTGGGCACATCCTATGCCACACGAGTTTGGTCCAATTTACAGTATTATCGGCCGCGACCTCTACAACGATATTCTAAAGGGCCTATCCGCCCGTCTGGATAGCTATCCCTTCATCAAGGTCCAGAACACCAAGTATGGCGTTGTCATGCATGGATGTCTGTGCGACCCCACCAATATTTAGGCGCGGAATATGTTGAATCCATAATTCAACAATAGTTTTAAGATTTAATTCCATATTCATTTCTCTACTATTTTCATATTTTTCCATTATATTTCATATCCTTAAGTGTAAAGTACCCTTAAGTTTCTAAAGTGAATTCGCCTGAAATGGCATATATTGGTCTTATTTACATTGAATTACTCTCTTTCTCTTTCTTTCTCTAAATCATTTTAATATGGCCGCTTGAGGCCACCTTAGCTTTAGTTTACAATTTAGTTACCATCAACTCATCAAACAATAAAGACGGTAGAACTGCCACCTATTAGAAGTAATTCCGGTTGGTCTTTTTATTTGTTTGAAAGAGTACTCCCTAGGACCTCCCAGAAGTGCAAGAGCGAATTCCACAGTTTTTTGTTTGGAATATTTTTTATGTGTTGTTTTGAAAAATGTAACAACGTGTTTCCACTTAAGCTGGGGCAGACTCTGCTATGCCCAAGGTCGTTACAAACTATTTATTTTAGACCGAGAAAGAGGGAGGTGAAGTAGGATCATGTAACTATAATCCTTTATTTAATCAATAGTTTCTGACATAAACACTACAAACTATTCGACGAATAGGTGACACGCGATGACGGCTGCGAGAAAGGGAAGACCAATCAGCCTCTCAGGGATTTTGGCTCAATGGCTTCACTGGAGAACGGCGGCGGCGTCGCTGTAGATCGGCGGTGTCACTGGAGAACGACGGCTACTTCGCTGTAGACCGGCGGCTTCCCTGTAGCACGGCGCTGCGTCCCTGTAGATCGGCGGCGGCGTCACTGGATAACGGAGAGGCGTCACTGTAAATCAGACCACACCAGACTTCCTCTTGTTAAAACCCTTGCGGATAAACAAACTACCTCTAGCTGCTGTCACTCTTACCTGTCGCCGTCCAATGACCAACTGTCTCGAACTCGTCCACCCACGGTCTTTTTGTACCCTATTGCGTTCCACTCACACACACACACACCAATATCTTCACATTCCCGCCTGACCGTTTTGGTATGTAGATGTTGGCTGCACTGCGATCATATGATTCACGTTCAAGGCCCGAATTTCCGTAAAATTTGAATTTAAAATTCTGAGGCCTGTTTGCACGCTCCCATTACTATATGTATCATATGTATATGTATTTTTTATAATACTCAATTTTTAATTCATTTTCTTTGCAAATAAATTTGTAAAATACTAAATAATTTCTTAAAGGTAAATAATATAATAAAATAAAAGAAGAATAGTTTATCTTATGTTGACAAAAACGAGGGAGTCGACTTTTGTCGTTACATTACCCCTCCCGTTCCAGTTATAAGCGTGGGGGTAGTGCCGTGATGAACACACTGCCGTCCTTGTTAATAATAATTTGGAACCATTTTCCTGCAATTTCTTTATTAAACTTCAACTGCTTCTGGCGCCAGTTTTTCATCGACTCTTCAACAACCTTTCGCAGTTCTGGTGTCTCAGCAAGGATGACGTGGACCCCCTCATGAACCACTTTAAATGGTGTGGAGATTGATGTACCAGGGGTAACAGGCTCGATCACAGGCTGCAGCCTGTAGTTGACTCTTTCCGACATGCGATAAGATCCATTAGTTGGCGTCGACGGAGCTTCATTGTCGATTGGCACAAAGAGCTCGAGTGTCACTGCCCTTTTATAGCATTGAAGACCCTGCTGTCGGAATTGGCAGTCTTGGGCCCTGTTTCATGGGAGAAGGTAACGGCACTGAGGAATCGCGGTGGATAATGGTTTAGCCTTCTTCGTCAATGTCCACAATTATTATTTCCTCCTCCGATCTTGGTATGGTCTCCGCCTCAACTTCTGGCCCTCGTTCCGTCCATAGATTCTTCCCTGGCGTAGGCGGTATCTCACAGACCATCGGGGTGAGGAAAAGCATGGTGCCAGGTTTGGTGTGAACCAATATGTTCCCAGTGACTGACTTTCCGGCATATTCCCCGGGGTTGGTGGATACTCCAGTCCTTTGGTGTCATCTGTGGCCGGCAGGACTTTGGTGTCTCCATGTCGCTGTCATTTAATATAATCGTCTCTACTGGAGTACTATGACCCGCTTTTTCAGTGAGATTCGTCTTTCGAGATTCGTCTCCGGAACCGCGGAAGTAAACAAGATGGTATAGTTATGTCGACACAAACTACTGGGTTATATAGGGTTTAATATCGTTAATGTAGACAGTACGCGTTTTGTTAGAGTATTCCCGACGGACAGTTAGAATAACAGGGGATACAAAATCTTTAACGATAAACGGACAGTAAATTTTGGAGCTAACTTGGCAGCAAAATTTTCTATAACTTTGGAGAGTGGATGTTCACGGACAAGAACTCTATCTCCAATTTTGGGTTTCCACGACCTTCGTCGTAAATTGTAGCGGCACTGTTGCTCTCGCGATGGCCGGGACAAATAATGGCTAACGATTTGGAAAATATCTTTTAGCTCCTTGGCCCGGTCTTCAGTTCATGCCACCTTTTCCTACCGTAACTTCATCATAAAGGGCTCTCGGTAGTCGTGGTTCTTTACCTCGGTTAAGGTATGCCGGAGAATAACCAGCCAATTCTGCTACACTGGTGTTGACCGCCAACATTATCTCGGGCAGATATTCATCCCATTTCTGGTGTTGGTTACGTGGAACTTGGGCAATCGTGGCCTTCACTGTTCGGTTTGTGCGTTCCGTTGGATTCTGGGGTGTACGGCGCTGTGCATTGTTGCTGGATACCCATGTCTTCTAAAAATCGTTGAAACAAACGGGACGTAAACTGTGTTCCGTTATCAGTGATAATTTTCTTTGGTACTCCATATCTCGAAATTATCCTCTCTCGACAAGACTTGACCAAACTTTCCGCACTTGCCTTTCGTAACGGAACAACCTCGGTCAATTTTGAGAACCGATCAAAAATCACCAACAACATAGTGTTGCCGTGCTTAGTTCTGCGTAAAGTACCCACGAAATTTGCACATATGGTGGCCCATGGTTCCTCGGACACTCGCGTTAACATTTCCCCGACCGGTGGCTGTTGACTTGCTTTATACCGCTGACATAATTTACACTGTCTCACATATCGGCTTACGTCTCGGAACATTCCTGGCCAATAATAACGACTTGCAATTTTGTGGATGGTTTTTTGTATCCCAAGGTGCCCCGCTGTTGTGCTGTCATGATTTTCTTTCAACACCCTTTCGCTAAGCTGAGTTGCCACACACAGTTTCCATGCGGTGCCAACTTCGTCGTTATTCTGTCGCGGAAAGTGTCGATATTAATGGTTTCCGACAATCGTATAATAGAAAAATTTGGTGGGATTCTTGCAAACGTCGTTAGTCAGTTTATACAGCCATGTGCATTTCCCAGGTTTAGTCGTCTTCACACTGGCCAGGTTCAGAGTTTCGATTGGTTATCAGGCGTTCGTCTAGCATCTGCAAGAAAATTATGTTTTCCCTTTCGGTACTCTGGCAAGTCTTCCGGTTGGACTCTCTATCGAATTTAGCCATTTTAAGGATAGATGATCCGTAATAATGATGAATGGATATACTTCCACGTATGGTCTCATCTGACGGATACCACAAATGATTGCAATGCACTCTTTTTCGGTTGCAGAGTAGTTTTTCTCAGCTTGGTTTAAATGCATATGCAATTACTCTCTCGGCACCATCAAGTTCTTGCGTAAGGACTGCCCAAGTCCATAATCACCAGCATCGGTTTATAAACTAAATGTCTTATTGAAATCCGGACTGGCCAGAAACGGTGCTTCTGTCAACTTTGTCTTTAACTGCTCAAATACAGCCTGCTGTTCAGCGCCCCATTTCCAGAGTTTAACTTTCTTCAGCAACGAGGTGAGCGGTTGTGCTATTGCGGCAAAACTTCGCACGAATCGGCGATACCATGAGGTGACACCGAGGAAACGTCTAACTCCTTTTACTAAGGATGGGGATTGCATTTGTGCAATCGCCGCGACTTTTTCCGGATCAGTTTTGATTCCTTCCCCCGCTGATAACGTTACCCAAGTACTTCGTTTCGCGTTTATAGAATTCACATTTCTCGGCATTAAGTCTCAGATTAAATATTTATTATATCGTCTAAATAGGCAAAAGCGTGGGGTTCCATCTCGGGTCCAATATCACTGTCTAATTACCGCTGAAAAGTGGCTGGCGAAGAGTGTAGATCGAATGACATTACCCGCCATTGATATAAACCTCTTCCTGTAACTGCAAACGCTGTAAATTTCCGGCTCTCTGGCTCCATTGGTATCTGCTAATATCCATCCTTAAGATCGAGGCAACTGACGTACCGTGCATTGCATAGCCTATTTAAAATTGTATCGATCCGTGGCAATCAAGTACCGATCGTCGGTTCAGTTGTCGAAAATCCATACACGTCCTCCAACTCCCTTTTTCTTCTTGACAAGAGTGATCGGAAAACTATATGAGAAATTTGATGGTTCTCTACATTCTCGTGAAGTTGAATTGTTCACTTCGGCATCAATGATGGCTTGCATGGCTGGGTTTCTTTGGGCGTAACGAAGTTTTATCAGGCGTTCGTCTAGCATAACGATTTTATGTTCAGCGATATTTGATAAACTACTAAAATTTCTAAATTTTGGTAACTCCTCTTCAAGAAATGTGTTTATTAAGTTTTGCTCGTCAGGTGTATGTTCCATAATAGTACGAGATATGATGGCAAATATTTTCACTCACCTTTCGGTCTACGATCTTCACGCTGAATTGTTGCAGTAATATTTCGGCAGGTGCTACTACTGGCATCTTCCGGAGAACAATGGAAAGTAAGCCCAGCGCAATGAGTCGTAGTTTGGAATGACCTTAAGAAGTCTCATCCCAGGAAAATATCTTCATTAAAGTTTGTCATAAGCAGGAAAGTACATTTTGTGTTGGTATTGTCAAAGATGACATGTAGTTGTACTGCTTTTGAAACAGACACCTTCGATCCGTCGGCTAATGAGACATCAATTTTGTCACGCAGTTTATATGGATTCATTTTATTTTTTTTGACAAATTCGGCTTTAATGCAATTCCTGGTGGATCCACTGTCGATCGTTGCCGTCACCAATTTGTTCACCAGGAGAATAGTAGCGGCAGTCGTGTTTCCTCTCCTTGTAGCTATGTCTGATTCTGAATGTTTTTCGAGGATTGCCCTTGGAAGCGATAATTCGAAGACTTGTCCATAGGCTCCCTGGCTTCCTCGGTTTCCCGCGATAGCAATTATGTCGGGGTGGCCCGTTGCCTCGGTGATTGTTAGTATTGGATCGATGGTTTTCCTCTCGGCTTTGATAAGATGTCGTGCGATGCTTTCTAGTTCATCTGCCAAAGCTATCAGTTCGGGTAGAGAAGCAAAATCTCTCCGACGAATAAACCACTGGTAATCTGGTTGTGCATTTCAAAAAATTCGTTCCAATTTCTGTGACTCTGACAATTCTGAATGGTGCATCAGGAGTTGTAGGGCTAGCACATAATCCTTAAAACTTTCCGTTGGACGTTGCACTCTATTACGTATTTCATCCTCTAATTTTTCGAAATATCTCGGTGGAAAGAAAAAAGCAAAGAAATCTGTTTTAACATTGGACCAGTATTGCCAGTGCTGGTTATTGTTGCACGTCATACAGTTCTGCCAACTCCTCTAGGGATCTTGCCCACCATCATACTTGAGGCCCCATTTTCTAACCAGTTCCACTAGGAGAATGCAGTTTTCGATAACAGGTGGGTGTGTGACTTTATTTTGAATCGGTCGCTCCACATGATGTGGCGCTCCTTTTACTGGTTATTTTCCACAATTATGATGATCCTCAAGAGACGGTACACGTAAACTGGGTTTTCAGAAAGTGTGGACGACTGCTTGTTCGGTGATGCTACTAAATTTTGGGTACCTTGCTTCGTTCGTACCTCTAGTGACCTCACAAGTCTATCTGAATCATGCTATCCAACTAAAAATTTAGCAAATCTCTTGCGAAGTTCCTCCACTTTTCCTGTAGTCTCTAGACCAAATTATTTTAAATATGCAGCGAGATTTTCCTGCTTAAGCGCATATGCCCCCGATAAACACGACATTTTCGATTTTTTTTTATATATATTTATTTAATTTTTTAATTTTTCGACTCTGAGTACTTTTCCACACATTTCTCTCTTACTCTAGTCATGAACAGTTTTTTACTGCCCCTGCCGGTCTCCATTGTAACGACGTGTCTCCACTTATGCTGGGGCAGACTCAGCCAGGCCCAAGGTCGTTATAAACTATTTATTTTAGACTGAGAAAGATAAAGGTGTGGTAGGATTCATATCACTATAATCCTTTATTTAATCAATAGTTTCTGACATAAACACTGCAAACTATTGGACGAATAGGTGACGCGCAATGACGGCTGAGAGAAAGGGAAGACCAATCAGCCTCTTAGGGATTTTGGCCCGATGGGGAGCGATGGCTTTACTGGAGAAGAATGTGATGTTAGAGATCGGGAAGGCCAAGCTATCTCTTTTCCATCCAGCAACGCCTACAACAAACAACTTAACTACTATATATATATATATATATATATATATATATATATATATATATATATATATATATATATATATATATATATATATATATATATATATATATATATATATATATATATATATATATATATATATATATATATATATATATATATATATATATATATATATATATATATATATAAGGAGTTCCAGTAGCAGAGAAATTCGTAACTTCAGCAAGAATCCATCATCATCCCAAGGCAGAAGTCATGCACTTATATTCGCATTGAGCAGTTGACGTCATCAAGGAGCGGGCTCAAAACATCGAGGTTCTGGCCATGATTCAACTGGTTTTTGAATGCAAGGCGGACCATTCCACCAAAGACGATTTTGGATCAAGTCATGCGGTAAGCTGCCACGAGTGCCCAGATCAACTGGATTTTCCTCTGTCTTGACATTTTTCCAATTAGTAATACTGGTAAAATTCTGAATTTCCGATATTCGGTTTGCAACAAAGGTCTTAAGGGTTTGGGGAGACCTTTGTAGCCATCCTAGCACTATAGACGAATCAGTCCATAAGTGTAACTCAAAGTCAGAATTCAAGGACTCAGTCACGACTTTTACTAAGTTGGTGAGTAATATTGCGCCACATAACTCAAGTTTTGGAATCGTCGTCCTTTTAATAGGAGCAACCCTAGTTTTTGCTATCAGTAAGTTGCTTGATAAAGTGCCGGCATTGTCGACTCTCATGTAGAAGGCTCCACAATACGCTCGTTCCGAAGCATCGCAAAAGCCATGGATCTGAGCTCGTACACCGGGCGAAAACTCTATCCATCTCGGTATTCTTAGGGATTGTATATGTGCTAAATTATCTTTAAATGAATGCCATTTAACCAGTAAATGCTGTGGAACTGCTTCGTCCCAAATGATGTTTGCTTCCCACAATTGCTGCATAAAAATCTTTGCTACGATGACGATTGGACCCAGACAACCTAGTGGATCAAATAACCTGGCGATGAGAGTATATGCCGTTTCGTAACAATTGGCGAATCATTGATCGGACCTTTGGCGTAATAAAAAGTATCAGATTTCGCATTCCAGCGAATGCCCAAATTTTTGACTGTACTGGAGTCGTCAAATTTCAAGAATTCTTCATCGAGAAGATCTTCCCGGGCTACATGTTCCAATAGGTACTTATGGTTTGCCGTGATCTTTTTTTAAAGGAAATGACGCTGAAGCTAAAGTTTGCATAAGTTGGGCTTGTTTATCTTTCGCTTCATCCAAACAGTGGCCTCCCGATAGAACATCATCGACATAAATTTCTTCCTTTAATATTTCAGATGCTTTAGGGCTCGATTCTTCGCAATCACAACTTAACTGTCTCAATGTTCGTATGGCAAGAAACGGCGCACAATTTATGCCAAAACGTGACCGTTTTGAGTTCGAAGGATTTGACTGGATCCTTAGGCTGAGGCCGAAAAAGCACTTTTTGATATGCTCGATCAGTTTTATAAACAACTATCTGGCGATACATTTTTTCGATGTCTCCTGTGAACACGAACTGGTAATGTCACCAGCGGAGAACTATTTTCTGGATATCTGTCTGAAGGATCGGGCCAGGATACAAAACATTGTTAAGAGAGTAGCCACTACTACTTCTTTTAGATCCATTAAAAACAACTCGTACTTTTGTGGTTTTACTCTCGGGTTTCACGACCGCATGATGGGGTAAAAAGTTTCAAAAAATTGTATTTCCTCCATGTGGCCGAGATTAATGTACTCCTGTAAAACTCGCTCGTATTGCTGCTTCAGCTCTGGAGTTCTGTTAAGTGTTTTCTTCATTCGATGATATTGCGCTAATACCATATTTCTGGATGGTCCCAGGTATACTGTCACAGGAAATTCTTTACGGAAGGGTAGCCGCACAACATATCGCCCATCTGGTTGTCGATAAGTTGTCTGTTGGTAGAATTCCTCGCAATACTCATCAGTCTGATCGACTTTTGTCGTTTGCTCCACTTCTTCGATTTCCCAAAATTTCTTAAGTTGAGAATTAAGAGCAGAATCAGCTGATTCACTAACTAATGTTGAAAATGTATTAATTGTCGTTGTCGGTATGTTGCCAGACAAGTACCATCCGAATTGTGATTCTCTGGCTTCTAGGTCGTTTTCTTGGTAAGAAAGGACGCCCTCTAAATTAATAAGTGGCAAATAATCACTCCAAATTATCATATCAATTGCTGAAGGTTTGAAGAAATTTGGGTCTGCCAATTTTATATGTTTCAAATCTGGTAAATTTTTGATTTTCTTAGAAGGTAGAAAATGAGACAATTTAGAAACAACAATGGCTTTAATCCTAATTTTGAACGTTGAATCCAATGATTTCAAATTGACGAGGCACTGGTGACTTGAATTTCCGACGACAGTACCTCCTAATCCTGAGATTTGCGTGTGATGATTGTGTACGGGTAAAGACAGAGATTGTTGAATTCGTTTAGTCACAAAGCTTTTTTCCGAACCAGCATCTAATAATGCTCTTACCGTAAATATTTCTCCTGCGTGGTCAATATTTACAACAGCAGTTGGCAAAATAGTAGTTCCTTCGTGTTGGGAAAAATGGGTTTCGACGGAATTAGTTGAAGGATTATAATTCGATCGGTTATTCGACCAATTACGTGTAGGGTGCACATGCGAAGACGTCAATGGATGTACTGGTTGTGACGAATCTCTAGCTTCTTGCATTATATGCGACGACTTTCGTTCGTTAGTTTCTATATGAAGTAGAGAATGGTGTTTTTTATTACACTGGAAGCATCCCTTTTTACTGGGACAGTTGGATTTAAAATGATTCGACGATAAGCAATTCGCGCAAAATTTATTAGCGTAAACATATTTAATACGTTCATTAACAGATAAAGATTTGAAATTTTCGCAGTTCCTCAAATTATGATCACCATTACATTTTTTGCATTTAATTTTTTGTTTATTAGTCTCTGTTTTTGCGTGAAACGATTGTGATTTATTGTTGAAACTATGATTAGGTCTCCTCATATCAGAAATCGTTTCTAACAACTCAATTCTTTTTGACAAAAATTCGTCCATTTGATCCCAGGTTGGGAGTTTCTTATGGTCAGACAACGAGTCTTCCCATGCACGCAATGTATCCTCTGGTATTTTCGAAGCACCATGATGAACCAAGATTGGATCCCAATTTTCTGTTTTTATGTTATATGATTTAAATATCGCCAAGCTGTCGTTGATTCCCCGCTGGATTTGTCGAATTGATTTCGCAGTTTCTGCTTGGGTCGTTTGAATACCAAATAAAATTTTCATCTGCTGATGGACAAGTATCCTGGGGTTCTCATAACGATGTTTAAGTGCATCCCACGCCTACTGAAAATTGCCATCCACCAAATCAAACTGTTTTACTATTTGGTGAGCCTCGCCCCTGGTTTTATTCCTAAGATGGTAGAGCTTTTGTGCTGATGAAATTTCCGAATGGGAACCAAAAACTCCCCAAAATATATCTCGGAAGACTGGCCACTTGGAATATCCTCCTTCGAAAGGCTGTGTGGTAGTTTTAAAGATGAAAACGCTTGAGACCCTATTGTTGTATCACGTCTACTGCTTTATCCTGTTGGGACTGCTTCTGCGGCATTAAATTCTTGATCCTCTTTCTGCAATTTCGATATTGTTCACAAGCTAACGCATACTTCTTTGCCGCCATTTCCAACAACTCTGGTGCGTGTTCTCCTTCATCTGCCGTCATTAACTCCTCATAATCGGTGGTAAGTTTTTGCCATCTTCATTCATGTTCATCTTCATCCACTTCAAGACCCTCAATGCTGCTACCAAATGCTGGTTTACACTCCTCACAAAATGCCTTTAATTGATCAAATTTGAAAAGAAATCTGCGCCTTGCTGCCATGTTGAAGTAAACGAAGAAATCTTTCACTTTTTTTTACAATCTGTTCGACGTATGTTTTTTTTTGTGAATATTATATTTTTCTTAGCTATTTCAAGTATCTTTAGAACGATTAATTGTTTATGTTTTTTAACGGGTTGCGTTATGAGTTATTTGAAATCTTTTTTTAAAAAAAATAATGTTTGTGCCCCTTATTCGAATTAGCATATGCCTCGTATCGATAACGAAAAAAAAAATAATTATAATATTGATTACTTCTTCACTTAATCCAAAAAATAATGTTCCGTAATTAAATTTTTATGATTTAATATACGCTTTTATTTCTATTATTTTTTTTTTAAAAAAAAATAAAAACTGGTGATTTTGGGTATTTTATATTAATCCCGTGTAATAAACATCACGATCGGCATACCCTATTTTTTCTCGAGGTAGGCAACCCCTACCTATTGAGTGCGACGGCACACGACCAAATACACTGCCAGCTCGTTGCGTCGACTGCGATCACTGCTATGCTGCTTTTGCTTGTACAAAGCAACCACATATAATGTGTCGTTATGAAAAAAGGAACGTTGACTGCGATCACTGCTCGGTATTGAAAAAACAACCACCTTTTGGCAACTTTAATATGTTGTTGTTTTTCTTCCTCTTTGGAATAAATTCTTCTCGTTCGCTTTGAAACTATTACGGTTGGTTACTGAAAATTTTTCTATTCCTTTGGTTTTTGTTGTTGTTATTATTTTGTTCCCTTTGTAGGCAATTATTTTCGTTGGCCTTGAAACTATTACTGGTCGGCGCTTTGATTTTAAATTGTTTTTGTTATTTTATGTTGTTATTGTTTTATTTTATTGATTCTTTATTTAATACTAATACTTTATTTAATACCGTTTTAATTGGTTTTCTTTGAGTATGATTATTTAAAATAGTAAAAAAGAACAGAAAATTTCGAGTCAAAGAAGTTTAATATCAGGAAAAATACAGTTCTAAAGCAAATGTAAAACGGGAAATCGAAACACAAGGAAAAGAAAAAATTGCAACAAATAACACATATATAAAAATCCCGTGACAAAGTCCAATAATCTAAGAATTCAAGAGAAAAGTAACGAAAAACAAAAACAAAATAGCTATCAAAGTTAACAAAGCGAAAAATCAATTTTTAGTACCCGCCCTAATAAACAGTACGAAAAGACAAATATCATTTTTACAGTCCCACCTTGTTGTAATTCTCCAAACTCAACTTCAGTGAGAAAGGAAGAGAGGTAAAAAGCATCTCTTCGCCTAGAACAGAATAAGTAATATAAATCAACACACACAAACGCGAGAATATTTGGCAACGAAACGAAGAACATCAAAAGATCAAACATCAAAAGTGATCGAATGTCAAAGCGGACGGACGTATAAAAAGTTCAGCAGCGGAAACATAGTGATAAAAAAGTAGTAACATAAAACATTTAAAAAGGAAATAATTAAAGACAATTAATAAAAAGTGCAGTGTTGAAGATTGAAAAAAGAACAGATGTAAGAAAAATAAAACCTGCTACCAGCAATTAAACGTACCACCTTATTACTAAAACTACATACATACATTACTTTATTAACATGCGAAAGCAACAACAACAAAAAGGGTGAGTCAACGACATTTTTTTTTAATATTTTCTTTATAATTTTTACATAAAATCAACCAGCTTATTAGTATTAAATAAAGAATCAATAAAATAAAACAATAACAACATAAAATAACAAAAACAATTTAAAATCAAAGCGCCGACCAGTAATAGTTTCAAGGCCAACGAAAATAATTGCCTACAAAGGGAACAAAATAATAACAACAACAAAAACCAAAGGAATAGAAAAATTTTCAGTAACCAACTGTAATAGTTTCAAAGCGAACGAGAAGAATTTACTCCAAAGAGGAAGAAAAACAACAACATATTAAAGTTGCCAAAAGGTGGTTGTTTTTTCAATACCGAGCAGTGATCGCAGTCAACGTTCCTTTTTTCATAACGACATATTATATGTGGTTGCTTTGTACAAGCAAAAGCAGCATAGCAGTGATCGCAGTCGATGCAACGAGCTGGCAGTGTATTTGGTCGTGTGCCGTCGCACTCAATAGGTAGGGGTTGCCTACCTCGAGAAAAAATAGGGTATGCCGATCGTGATGTTTATTACACGGGATTAATATAAAATACCCAAAATCACCAGTTTTTATTTTTTTTTAAAAAAAAAATAATAGAAATAAAAGCGTATATTAAATCATAAAAATTTAATTACGGAACATTATTTTTTGGATTAAGTGAAGAAGTAATCAATATTATAATTATTTTTTTTTTCGTTATCAATACGAGGCATATGCTAATTCGAATAAGGGGCACAAACATTATTTTTTTTAAAAAAAGATTTCAAATAACTCATAACGCAACCCGTTAAAAAACATAAACAATTAATCGTTCTAAAGATACTTGAAATAGCTAAGAAAAATATAATATTCACAAAAAAAAACATACGTCGAACAGATTGTAAAAAAAAGTGAAAGATTTCTTCGTTTACTTCAACATGGCAGCAAGGCGCAGATTTCTTTTCAAATTTGATCAATTAAAGGCATTTTGTGAGGAGTGTAAACCAGCATTTGGTAGCAGCATTGAGGGTCTTGAAGTGGATGAGGATGAACATGAATGAAGATGGCAAAAACTTACCACCGATTATGAGGAGTTAATGACGGCAGATGAAGGAGAACACGCACCAGAGTTGTTGGAAATGGCGGCAAAGAAGTATGCGTTAGCTTGTGAACAATATCGAAATTGCAGAAAGAGGATCAAGAATTTAATGCCGCAGAAGCAGTCCCAACAGGATAAAGCAGTAGACGTGATACAACAATAGGGTCTCAAGCGTTTTCATCTTTAAAACTACCACACAGCCTTTCGAAGGAGGATATTCCAAGTGGCCAGTCTTCCGAGATATATTTTGGGGAGTTTTTGGTTCCCATTCGGAAATTTCATCAGCACAAAAGCTCTACCATCTTAGGAATAAAACCAGGGGCGAGGCTCACCAAATAGTAAAACAGTTTGATTTGGTGGATGGCAATTTTCAGTAGGCGTGGGATGCACTTAAACATCGTTATGAGAACCCCAGGATACTTGTCCATCAGCAGATGAAAATTTTGTTTGGTATTCAAACGATCCAAGCAGAAACTGCGAAATCAATTCGACAAATCCAGCGGGGAATCAACGACAGCTTGGCGATATTTAAATCATATAACATAAAAACAGAAAATTGGGATCCAATCTTGGTTCATCATGGTGCTTCGAAAATACCAGAGGATACATTGGTGCATGGGAAGACTCGTTGTCTGACCATAAGAAACTCCCAACCTGGGATCAAATGGACGAATTTTTGTCAAAAAGAATTGACTTGTTAGAAACGATTTCTGATATGAGGAGACCTAATCATAGTTTCAACAATAAATCACAATCGTTTCACGCAAAAACAGAGACTAATAAACAAAAAATTAAATGCAAAAAATGTAATGGTGATCATAATTTGAGGAACTGCGAAAATTTCAAATCTTTATCTGTTAATGAACGTATTAAATATGTTTACGCTAATAAATTTTGCGCGAATTGCTTATCGTCGAATCATTTTAAATCCAACTGTCCCAGTAAAAAGGGATGCTTCCAGTGTAATAAAAAACACCATTCTCTACTTCATATAGAAACTAACGAACGAAAGTCGTCGCATATAATGCAAGAAGCTAGAGATTCGTCACAACCAGTACATCCATCGACGTCTTCGCATGTGCACCCTACACGTAATTGGTCGAATAACCGATCGAATTATAATCCTTCAACTAATTCCGTCGAAACCCATTTTTCCCAACACGAAGGAACTACTATTTTGCCAACTGCTGTTGTAAATATTGACCACGCAGGAGAAATATTTACGGTAAGAGCATTATTAGATGCTGGTTCGGAAAAAAGCTTTGTGACTAAACGAATTCAACAATCTCTGTCTTTACCCGTACACAATCATCACACGCAAATCTCAGGATTAGGAGGTACTGTCGTCGGAAATTCAAGTCACCAGTGCCTCGTCAATTTGAAATCATTGGATTCAACGTTCAAAGTTAGGATTAAAGCCATTGTTGTTTCTAAATTGTCGCATTTTCTACCTTCTAAGAAAATCAAAAATTTACCAGATTTGAAACATATAAAATTGGCAGACCCAAATTTCTTCAAACCTTCAACAATTGATATGATAATTTGGAGTGATTATTTGCCACTTATTAATTTAGAGGGCGTCCTTTCTTACCAAGAAAACGGCCTAGAAGCCAGAGAATCACAATTCGGATGGTACTTGTCTGGCAACATACCGACAACGACAATTAATACATTTTCAACATTAGTTAGTGAATCAGCTGATTCTGCTCTTAATTCTCAACTTAAGAAATTTTGGGAAATCGAAGAAGTGGAGCAAACGACAAAAGTCGATCAGACTGATAAGTATTGCGAGGAATTCTACCAACAGACAACTTATCGACAACCAGATGGGCGATATGTTGTGCGGCTACCCTTCCGTAAAGAATTTCCTGTGACAGTATACCTGGGACCATCCAGAAATATGGTATTAGCGCAATATCATCGAATGAAGAAAACACTTAACAGAACTCCAGAGCTGAAGCAGCAATACGAGCGAGTTTTACAGGAGTACATTAATCTCGGCCACATGGAGGAAATACAATTTTTTGAAACTTTTTACCCCATCATGCGGTCGTGAAACCCGAGAGTAAAACCACAAAAGTACGAGTTGTTTTTAATGGATCTAAAAGAAGTAGTAGTGGCTACTCTCTTAACAATGTTTTGTATCCTGGCCCGATCCTTCAGACAGATATCCAGAAAATAGTTCTCCGCTGGCGACATTACCAGTTCGTGTTCACAGGAGACATCGAAAAAATGTATCGCCAGATAGTTGTTTATAAAACTGATCGAGCATATCAAAAAGTGCTTTTTCGGCCTCAGCCTAAGGATCCAGTCAAATCCTTCGAACTCAAAACGGTCACGTTTTGGCATAAATTGTGCGCCGTTTCTTGCCATACGAACATTGAGACAGTTAAGTTGTGATTGCGAAGAATCGAGCCCTAAAGCATCTGAAATATTAAAGGAAGAAATTTATGTCGATGATGTTCTATCGGGAGGCCACAGTTTGGATGAAGCGAAAGATAAACAAGCCCAACTTATGCAAACTTTAGCTTCAGCGTCATTTCCTTTAAAAAAAGATCACGGCAAACCATAAGTACCTATTGGAACATGTAGCCCGGGAAGATCTTCTCGATGAAGAATTCTTGAAATTTGACGACTCCAGTACAGTCAAAAATTTGGGCATTCGCTGGAATGCGAAATCTGATACTTTTTATTACGCCAAAGGTCCGATCAATGATTCGCCAATTGTTACGAAACGGCATATACTCTCATCGCCAGGTTATTTGATCCACTAGGTTGGCTGGGTCCAATCGTCATCGTAGCAAAGATTTTTATGCAGCAATTGTGGGAAGCAAACATCATTTGGGACGAAGCAGTTCCACAGCATTTACTGGTTAAATGGCATTCATTTAAAGATAATTTAGCACATATACAATCCCTAAGAATACCGAGATGGATAGAGTTTTCGCCCGGTGTACGAGTTCAGATCCATGGCTTTTGCGATGCTTCGGAACGAGCGTATTGTGGAGCCGTCTACATGAGAGTCGACAATGCCGGCACTTTATCAAGCAACTTACTGATAGCAAAAACTAGGGTTGCTCCTATTAAAAGGACGACGATTCCAAAACTTGAGTTATGTGGCGCAATATTACTCACCAACTTAGTAAAAGTCGTGACTGAGTCCTTGAATTCTGACTTTGAGTTACACTTATGGACTGATTCGTCTATAGTGCTAGGATGGCTACAAAGGTCTCCCCAAACCCTTAAGACCTTTGTTGCAAACCGAATATCGGAAATTCAGAATTTTACCAGTATTACTAATTGGAAAAATGTCAAGACAGAGGAAAATCCAGTTGATCTGGGCACTCGTGGCAGCTTACCGCATGACTTGATCCAAAATCGTCTTTGGTGGAATGGTCCGCCTTGCATTCAAAAACCAGTTGAATCATGGCCAGAACCTCGATGTTTTGATCCTACAGACTAGGAAGTAAAAAAATCGTCTAGTTTCTACACAACCGCTAATGAATGTATCATCACAAGATTTTCATCGTACGTTCGCACCCTACGTGTTATGAGCTATGTTCTACGGGTGTTTGAAAAAGCTCATTCTCGCCCTAAGAGTATTGACATTTCGACCATTGAAATTAATCAAACCAAAATCGTTTACTTAGTATTTCTCAGCAAACCTACTACCCACACGAATACGATTGTCTAATGAGGAACAAATTAATAAATATCAAAAGTAACATTAGTGCACTAGCTCCTTTTCGGGACAAAAACGGTGTAATGCGAGTCCGCGGTCGCTTGGAGAATTCAGGTCTTAGTTACGACGAGCGACATCCGATTCTTGTCCCAGAAAGATCACACTTAGCCGATCTCCTTATAAAATACAGTCACCAGATACTATGTCATGTAGAATATAATGTTATGCTGCGTGCCATTCGACAAGGTTTTTACATCACCAGGTTTAAAAATGGCATTCGAAAATGTATTCGAGCGTGCAAGGCATGTATGATATTTAAACGTAAATTCCAAAACCAAATGATGGCTTCGTTGCCACCCGAACGGGTAACATTTTCGCTGCCCTTCACTTATACAGGAGTAGACTTCGCAGGTCCTTTTAGTATTAAAAGCTCGACTTTGAGGAATGCTAAACTTTTGAAAAGCTATGCGGCAGTGTTCGTCTGCTTTTCAACCTGAGCTGTTCATTTAGAGGTGTGTTCGGACCTTTCTACAGATTCGTCCTTAGCAGCTTTTACAAGATTTACAGGCCGACGAGGTGTGCCAAAAACGATGTTCTCCGATAATGGGAAAAAATTTGTTGGCGCTAGTTATAAACTACTACAGGATCATCATGCGTTCCTAAAGTCAGCAGAAAAGTGTATCATCAATAATTTTGGACTGCAAGGTTTCACATGGTCATTTATACCTCCATATGCTCCACACATGGGAGGCCTCTGGGAGGCAGCAGTAAAAGTAATGAAGTCTCACCTTAAAAAAGTGTCAAGTAATCTGAGCTTCACTTACGAGTAATTTAGCACCCTACTGATCCGCATAGAAGCAATTTTGAATTCGAGGCCGTTGTCACCCATGTCAGACAACGTATCAGAATTGTTACCATTAACGCCCGGTAATTTTTTACGTGGCGCCCCTTTGACAGCTCTTCCTGAGGCCCCGGAAGATCCTCCAAGAGAGAATTTATCGTATTTGACCAGATGGAGAAGGCTGAATGCAATACAACGCATATTCAGCCAGAGGTGGAAATCGGAGTATATTACGGAACTTCAAAGGAGATACAAGTGGAAGTCTACGCAAAACAATTTGAAAGAGAATGACTTTGTCATCGTAAAAGACGACCATTTACCTCCAACTGAGTGGCGGTTGGGCCGAATAAAGGAGGTTGTCTACGGTAAAGATAATATTGGTCGTGTTGCTGAAATCAAAACTCAGAACGGAATAATAACGCGTCCGATCGTGAAACTCTGCATACTCCCATCTCAACAACCTAACACAAATCAAAATAAAAATAAACTTGAATCTTGCTAATGATCATATTTTCAAACTCCAATTATTTATTGCACGTTTTTTGTTTCTTTTCTCTTGTTTTTCTCCTCAGAACCGAGGACCACCGTGGAAGTCTGCCTCTACTGTCTGTCCGATTGGCACCAATGCGCTGAATGCACTTCGGCATCGCGATGCAATGTTTGATCGCACCGCCACCACGCCATGATTCACCAAGAGGACATTAACGCCAGCTCCTCCACTCTAGAAAGAAACCTTCCTGACGCACCTACCGTTCAGGATCTTATGGGCTATCCCATCAAGGCGTTGGAAAAGGCTCTGAGTAAGGCCCCAATCAATTTTTATGAAATAGCTCAGGCTAGCCTTAAGGGAGCCAAGAAGGATGAACCAACCGCTGTGACCGACCATAATAATGTCGAAGCTGGTGCAGCTGCAATGGTGGCAGACCCTGTACCTTCGAAAATTGACGCCGACGAGGCCCCAACTAGCAGCTTCTGTCGTGCTGTGTGACCTAAGAGCAGGAGATAGAACCGTTTCCGTAACGCTGGCTCTAAACCAAAATGTGCAATTTTCGCACGTCTTGTACGAAATGGTCGAACCGTGCGAAATGGAGAGAGAATATGCCATTCGGAGTCTTTCAAGTTGTCACCAAAACCAATCACGTTTGGCTTCAAGACTTTGTGATCGTAGACAAAGTACAGGTCAACGACCAGTCAACGACCAGCTGCTTCCTATGCTCCTGGAGTTCAATGATGTTGTCCGCGATATGTGGGCACATCCTATGCCACACGAGTTTGGTCCAATTAACAGTATTATCGGCCGCGACCTCTACAACGATATTCTAAAGGGCCCATCCGCTCCTCTGGATAGCTATACCTTCATCAAGGTCCAGAACACCAAGTTTGGCGTTGTCATGCATGTATGTCTGTGCGACCCCACCAATATTTAGGCGCGGAATATGTTGAATCCATAATTCAACAATAGTTTTAAGATTTAATTCCATATTCATTTCTCTACTATTTTCATATTTTTCCATTATATTTCATATCTTTAAGTGTAAAGTACCCTTAAGTTTCTAAAGTGAATTCGCCTGAAATGGCATATATTGGTCTTATTTACATTGAATTACTCTCTTTCTCTTTCTTTCTCTAAATCATTTTAATATGGCCGCTTGAGGCCACCTTAGCTTTAGTTTACAATTTAGTTACCATCAACTCATCAAACAATAAAGACGGTAGAACTGCTACCTATTAGAAGTAATTCCGGTTGGTCTTTTTATTTGCTTGAAACGGCCATCTGGAACGCCCTTTTCTATGAACTCAGAAACCAGAGAGTAAGGAGTTCATCATATATATATATATATATATATATATATATATATATATATATATATATATATATATATATATATATATATATATATATATATATATATATATATATATATATATATATATATATATATATATATATATATATATATATATATATATATATATATATATATATATATATATATATATATATATATATATAATATTTTTCTTATTTTGATTGTTTACACATCACTAGTGAATTTTTTAAAATTTTTGTGTTGTATTTTTTCCATAAAGAAGTTTTTATAAATGAAAATGGAAAAAAGACGATTGCAAACGCAAAAAAATAACGTATCCATTCTACTCGTATATTTTAAAAATATTTTTTTTTCTTCGTTGTATTTGAGAAATTCAAAAAAATATGTGTGTAAATGAAGACAAACAAACACAAACGTCACATTAAAACACAGTTTAATTAGGGTCGAAAGAATATTAAAATGCACACATTTAATAATGGTTTACAAAACGATTATTAAGCTTATAATCGTTTATGAATACAGTTTTCATACTTTAAGCTTAACAATCGTTTGTAAAGCTGTTTTAATTTTTTATGAATACGGCTGTTAGACATTAACAAACATATAAGTTTTGGAGCTATATCCTTATCTGAACCAGTTTTCTTCAATTAAAGTTACATCCGTCCTTGACCCACAAAAAATTTCAAAAGCACGCATTAGTTCGCCTCGTACACAAAAGAAATATGATTTGGATTTCTCTCAACAAATTCTATGCGAACGATGATTCAAACGAGAAGGCGAAAGAACACGTAACAATTTTCTCACAATAAGCTGTTTCCCAAGCTCGTACGATTTGTTAACTCTGCGTAGCAAATGTCAAAATTGGTCACTTGCTGTTTTGCATTCGTCTGACAAAAATATTAGGTAATTAAGGGAGAAAGAAAAACACAAAAAATGGATTGCAAAAAGTGAAGCTCTGCTTAAAAAAGTACTCCCTAGGACCTAGAACGACGTGTTTCCACTTAAGCTAGGGCAGGCTCTGCTATGCCCAAGGTCGTTACAAACTATTTATTTTAGACCGAGAACGAGGGAGGTGAAGTAGGACTCAGGTAACTATAATCCTTTATTTAATCAATAGTTTCTGACATAAACACTACAAACTATTCGACGAATAGGTGACACGCGATGACGGCTGAGAGAAAGGGAAGACCAATCAGCCTCTCAGGGATTTTGGCTCAATGGCTTCACTGTAGAACGTCGGCGGCGTCGCTGTAGATCGGCGGCGTCACTGGATAACGGAGCTGCGTCACTGTAAATCGGCGGCATCACTGGAGAACGGCGGCGGAAGGTGGCGGCGCTAACACTAACCCAGGGGCCGAAAAGATGGACTGGGCAGACCAAAAAGTCCCCTTTCAAAGCCCGAAAGTTTTGAACGCGTTTGCTTCTGTGGGAGCGGGGATGTGACGTTAGAGATCGGAAAGGCCAAGCTATCTCTATTCCATCCAGCAGCGCCCACAACAAACAACTTAACTACAGCAGTGGAAATAATGATCGGGAAGGCCAGCCTATATGCACCCCTCTCTACCTATACTACTACAAGGAGAATTTCCAAAGAGAAGAGGGAAGACCAGACTTCCTCTTGTTAAAACCCTTGCGGATAAACAAACTACCTCTAGCTGCTGTCACTCTTAAGCTGGCCATAGACGTGCGATTTGTGTCTACGATTTGTGTCTTTACCTTTTCTCCACACACGTGCAACATTTTCATTTTGTGGTTGACGTTGACGAGTAAGCATGGGTGACAAAGCGGATGATGCAATTGCGCTTTTGGTGATTTATTCAACATGCGAGTTTATGCGTTTAAAGGAAAAAGAAAAGAAAAAATAGCAGAAAACGAAAATGGACGGAAGAATGGTTGCTAGAAAGGAATAAGCATTCACATGTAACCACGTTAAAAAATATGGAAATTACAACTCCAAAACATTATAAAATAAATAAAAATTCCTTACTGGCCATTTTGAGCTCTTCACTATTTGACGTTTCAAGAACAACTGAAACTACGAAATGTATAAATGTGTGATCACAACCCCATACACGTAGACACAAATCCCAAGTTGATGAAAAATTTTAGCAACCTGGGGATTTGTGTGATCACAGCGCCATACACGTGCAACATGACGTCGAGCACACACAAGTCGTAGACACAAATCACACGTCTATGGCCAGCTTTACCTGTCGCCGTCCAATGACCAACTGTCTCGAACTCGTCCACCCTATTGAGTTCCACTCACACACAACCACCAATACCTTCACATTCCCGCCTGACCGTTTCGGTATGCAGATGTTGGCTGCACTGCGATCATATGATTCACGTTCAAGGCCCGAATTTCCGTTTCCGTCAGAGTATCCAATTACAAAGAGAGAAAGAGGACAAGAGCAGGTATGTGCAGTAGTAATTGGTTTTCTTTAAGTATGATCATTTAAAATAGTAAAAAAGAACAAAAAATTTCGAGTCAAAGAAGTTTAATATCGGGAAAAATACAGTTCTAAAGCAAATGTAAAACGGGAAATCGAAACACAAGGAAAAGAAAAAATTGCAACAAATAACACATATATAAAAATCCCGTGACAAAGTCCAATAATCTAAGAATTCAAGAGAAAAGTAACGAAAAACAAAAACAAAATAGCTATCAAAGTTAACAAAGCGAAAAATCAATTTTTAGTACCCGCCCTAATAAACAGTACGAAAAGACAAATATCATTTTTACAGTCCCACCTTGTTGTAATTCTCCAAACTCAACTTCAGTGAGAAAGGGAGAGAGGTAAAAAGCATCTCTTCGCCTAGAACAGAATAAGTAATATAAATCAACACACACAAACGCGAGAATATTTGGCAACGAAACGAAGAAAGAAAAAATCAAAAGTGATCGAATGTCAAAGCGGACGGACGTATAAAAAGTTCAGCAGCGGAAAAATAGTGATAAAAAAGTAGTAACATAAAACATTTAAAAAGGAAATAATTAAAGACAATTAATAAAAAGTGCAGTGTTAAAGATTGAAAAAAGAACAGATGTAAGAAAAATAAAACCTGCTACCAGCAATTAAACGTACCACCTTATTACTAAAACTACATACATACATTACTTTATTAACATGCGAAAGCAACAACAACAAAAAGGGTGAGTCAACGACATTTTTTTAATATTTTCTTTATAATTTTTATATAAAATCAACCAGCTTATTAGTATTAAATAAAGAATCAATAAAATAAAACAATAACAACATAAAATAACAAAAACAATTTAAAATTAAAGCGCCGACCAGTAATAGTTTCAAGGCCAACGAAAATAATTGCCTACAAAGGGAACAAAATAATAACAACAACAAAAACCAAAGGAATAGAAAAATTTTCAGTAACCAACTGTAATAGTTTCAAAGCGAACGAGAAGAATTTACTCCAAAGAGGAAGAAAAACAACAACATATTAAAGTTGCCAAAAGGTGGTTGTTTTTTCAATACCGAGCAGTGATCGCAGTCAACGTTCCTTTTTTCATAACGACATATTATATGTGGTTGCTTTGTACAAGCAAAAGCAGCATAGCAGTGATCGCAGTCGATTCAACGAGCTGGCAGTGTATTTGGTCGTGTGCCGTCGCACTCAATAGGTAGGGGTTGCCTACCTCGAGAAAAAATAGGGTATGCCGATCGTGATGTTTATTACACGGGATTAATATAAAATACCCAAAATCACCAGTTTTTATTTTTTTTTAAAAAAAAAATAATAGAAATAAAAGCGTATATTAAATCATAAAAATTTAATTACGGAACATTATTTTTTGGATTAAGTGAAGAAGTAATCAATATTATAATTATTTTTTTTTTCGTTATCGATACGAGGCATATGCTAATTCGAATAACATTATTTTTTTTAAAAAAAGATTTCAAATAACTCATAACGCAACCCGTTAAAAAACATGAATAATTAATCGTTCTAAAGATACTTGAAATAGCTAAGAAAAATATAATATTCACAAAAAAAACATACGTCGAACAGATTGTAAAAAAAAGTGAAAGATCTCTTCGTTTACTTCAACATGGCGGCAAGGCGCAGATTTCTTTTCAAATTTGATCAATTAAAGGCATTTTGTGAGGAGTGTAAACCAGCATTTGGTAGCAGCATTGAGGGTCTTGAAGTGGATGAAGATGAACTTGAAAGAAGATGGCAAAAACTAACCACCGATTATGAGGAGTTAATGACGGCAGATGAAGGAGAGCACGCACCAGAGTTGTTGGAAATGGCGGCAAAGAAGTATGCGTTAGCTTGTGAACAATATCGAAATTGCAGAAAGAGGATCAATAATTTAATGCCGCAGAAGCAGTCCCAACAGGATAAAGCAGTAGACGTGATACAACAATAGGGTCTCAAGCGTTTTCATCTTCAAAACTACCACACAGCCTTTCGAAGGAGGATATTCCAAGTGGCCAGTCTTCCGAGATATATTTTGGGGAGTTTTTGGTTCCCATTCGGAAATTTCATCAGCACAAAAGCTCTACCATCTTAGGAATAAAACCAGGGGCGAGGCTCACCAAATAGTAAAACAGTTTGATTTGGTGGATGGCAATTTTCAGTAGGCGTGGGATGCACTTAAACATCGTTATGAGAACCCCAGGATACTTGTCCATCAGCAGATGAAAATTTTATTTGGTATTCAAACGACCCAAGCAGAAACTGCGAAATCAATTCGACAAATCCAGCGGGGAATCAACGACAGCTTGGCGATATTTAAATCATATAACATAAAAACAGAAAATTGGGATCCAATCTTGGTTCATCATTGTGCTTCGAAAATACCAGAGGATACATTGCGTGCATGGGAAGACTCGTTGTCTGACCATAAGAAACTCCCAACCTGGGATCAAATGGACGAATTTTTGTCAAAAAGAATTGAGTTGTTAGAAACGATTTCTGATATGAGGAGACCTAATCATAGTTTCAACAATAAATCACAATCGTTTCACGCAAAAACAGAGACTAATAAACAAAAAATTAAATGCAAAAAATGTAATGGTGATCATAATTTGAGGAACTGCGAAAATTTCAAATCTTTATCTGTTAATGAACGTATTAAATATGTTTACGCTAATAAATTTTGCGCGAATTGCTTATCGTCGAATCATTTTAAATCCAACTGTCCCAGTAAAAAGGGATGCTTCCAGTGTAATAAAAAACACCATTCTCTACTTCATATAGAAACTAACGAACGAAAGTCGTCGCATATAATGCAAGAAGCTAGAGATTCGTCACAACCAGTACATCCATCGACGTCTTCGCATGTGCACCCTACACGTAATTGGTCGAATAACCGATCGAATTATAATCCTTCAACTAATTCCGTCGAAACCCATTTTTCCCAACGCGAAGGAACTACTATTTTGCCAACTGCTGTTGTAAATATTGACCACGCAGGAGAAATATTTACGGTAAGAGCATTATTAGATGCTGGTTCGGAAAAAAGCTTTGTGACTAAACGAATTCAACAATCTCTGTCTTTACCCGTACACAATCATCACACGCAAATCTCAGGATTAGGAGGTACTGTCGTCGGAAATTCAAGTCACCAGTGCCTCGTCAATTTGAAATCATTGGATTCAACGTTCAAAATTAGGATTAAAGCCATTGTTGTTTCTAAATTGTCGCATTTTCTACCTTCTAAGAAAATCAAAAATTACCAGATTTGAAACATATAAAATTGGCAGACCCAAATTTCTTCAAACTTCAGCAATTGATATGATAATTTGGAGTGATTATTTGCCACTTATTAATTTAGAGGGCGTCCTTTCTTACCAAGAAAACGGCCTAGAAGCCAGAGAATCACAATTCGGATGGTACTTGTCTGGCAACATACCGGCAACAACAATTAATACATTTTCAACATTAGTTAGTGAATCAGCTGATGCTGCTCTTAATTCTCAACTTAAGAAATTTTGGGAAATCGAAGAAGTGGAGCAAACTACAAGAGTCGATCAGACTGATGAATATTGCGAGGAATTCTACCAACAGACAACTTATCGACAACCAGATGGGCGATATGTTGTGCGGCTACCCTTCCGTAAATTTTCCTGAGATAGTATACCTGGACCATCCAGAAATATGGCATTAGCGCAATATCATCGAATGGAGAAAACACTTAACAGAACTCCAGAGCTGAAGCAGCAATACGAGCGAGTTTTACAGGAGTACATTGATCTCGGCCACATGGAGGAAATACAATTTTTTGAAACTTCAGAAGAGAAACAGAGCTCTTTCTTTTTACCCCATCATGCGGTCGTGAAACCCGAGAGTAAAACCACAAAAGTACGAGTTGTTTTTAATGGATCTAAAAGAAGTAGTAGTGGCTACTCTCTTAACAATGTTTTGTATCCTGGCCCGATCCTTCAGACAGATATCCAGAAAATAGTTCTCCGCTGGCGACATTACCAGTTCGTGTTCACAGGAGACATCGAAAAAATGTATCGCCAGATAGTTGTTTATAAAACTGATCGAGCATATCAAAAAGTGCTTTTTCGGCCTCAGCCTAAGGATCCAGTCAAATCCTTCGAACTCAAAACGGTCACGTTTGGCATAAATTGTGCGCCGTTTCTTGCCATACGAACATTGAGACAGTTAAGTTGTGATTGCGAAGAATCGAGCCCTAAAGCATCTGAAATATTAAAGGAAGAAATTTATGTCGATGATGTTCTATCGGGAGGCCACAGTTTGGATGAAGCGAAAGATAAACAAGCCCAACTTATGCAAACTTTAGCTTCAGCGTCATTTCCTTTAAAAAAAGATCACGGCAAACCATAAGTACCTATTGGAACATGTAGCCCGGGAAGATCTTCTCGATGAAGAATTCTTGAAATTTGACGACTCCAGTACAGTCAAAAATTTGGGCATTCGCTGGAATGCGAAATCTGATACTTTTTATTACGCCAAAGGTCCGATCAATGATTCGCCAATTGTTACGAAACGGCATATACTCTCATCGCCAGGTTATTTGATCCACTAGGTTGGCTGGGCCCAATCGTCATCGTAGCAAAGATTTTATGCAGCAATTGTGGAAGCAAACATCATTTGGGACGAAGCAGTTCCACAGCATTTACTGGTTAAATGGCATTCATTTAAAGATAATTTAGCACATATACAATCCCTAAGAATACCGAGATGGATAGAGTTTTCGCCCGGTGTACGAGTTCAGATCCATGGCTTTTGCGATGCTTCGGAACGAGCGTATTGTGGAGCCGTCTACATGAGAGTCGACAATGCCGGCACTTTATCAAGCAACTTACTGATAGCAAAAACTAGGGTTGCTCCTATTAAAAGGACGACGATTCCAAAACTTGAGTTATGTGGCGCAATATTACTCACCAACTTAGTAAAAGTCGTGACTGAGTCCTTGAATTCTGACTTTGAGTTACACTTATGGACTGATTCGTCTATAGTGCTAGGATGGCTACAAAGGTCTCCCCAAACCCTTAAGACCTTTGTTGCAAACCGAATATCGGAAATTCAGAATTTTACCAGTATTACTAATTGGAAAAATGTCAAGACAGAGGAAAATCCAGTTGATCTGGGCACTCGTGGCAGCTTACCGCATGTCTTGATCCAAAATCATCTTTGGTGGAATGGTCCGCCTTGGATTCAAAAACCAGTTGAATCATGGCCAGAACCTCGATGTTTTGATCCTACAGACTAGGAAGTAAAAAAATCGTCTAGTTTCTACACAACCGCTAATGAATGTATCATCACAAGATTTTCATCGTACGTTCGCACCCTACGTGTTATGAGCTATGTTCTACGGGTGTTTGAAAAAGCTCATTCTCGCCCTAAGAGTATTGACATTTCGACCATTGAAATTAATCAAACCAAAATCGTTTACTTAGTATTTCTCAGCAAACCTACTACCCACACGAATACGATTGTCTAATGAGGAACAAATTAATAAATATCAAAAGTAACATTAGTGCACTAGCTCCTTTTCGGGACAAAAACGGTGTAATGCGAGTCCGCGGTCGCTTGGAGAATTCAGGTCTTAGTTACGACGAGTGACATCCGATTCTTGTCCCAGAAAGATCACACTTAGCCGATCTCCTTATAAAATACAGTCACCAGATACTATGTCATGTAGAATATAATGTTATGCTGCGTGCCATTCGACAAGGTTTTTACATCACCAGGTTTAAAAATGGCATTCGAAAATGTATTCGAGCGTGCAAGGCATGTATGATATTTAAACGTAAATTCCAAAACCAAATGATGGCTTCGTTGCCACCCGAACAGGTAACATTTTCGCTGCCCTTCACTTATACAGGAGTAGACTTCGCAGGTCCTTTTTGTATTAAAAGCTCGACTTTGAGGAATGCTAAACTTTTGAAAAGCTATGCGGCAGTGTTCGTCTGCTTTTCAACCTGAGCTGTTCATTTAGAGGTGTGTTCGGACCTTTCTACAGATTCGTTCTTAGCAGCTTTTACAAGATTTACAGGCCGACGAGGTGTGCCAAAAACGATGTTCTCCGATAATGGGAAAAAATTTGTTGGCGCTAGTTATAAACTACTACAGGATCATCATGCGTTCCTAAAGTCAGCAGAAAAGTGTATCATCAATAAATTTGGACTGCAAGGTTTCACATGGTCATTTATACCTCCATATGCTCCACACATGGGAGGCCTCTGGGAGGCAGCAGTAAAAGTAATGAAGTCTCACCTTAAAAAAGTGTCAAGTAATCTGAGCTTCACTTACGAGTAATTTAGCACCCTACTGATCCGCATAGAAGCAATTTTGAATTCGAGGCCGTTGTCACCCATGTCAGACAACGTATCAGAATTGTTACCATTAACGCCCGGTAATTTTTTACGTGGCGTCCCTTTGACAGCTCATCCTGAGGCCCCGGAAGATCATCCAAGAGAGAATTTATCGTATTTGACCAGATGGAGAAGGCTGAATGCAATACAACGCATATTCAGCCAGAGGTGGAAATCGGAGTATATTACGGAACTTCAAAGGAGATACAAGTGGAAGTATACGCAAAACAATTTGAAAGAGAACGACTTTGTCATCGTAAAAGACGACCATTTACCTCCAACTGAGTGGCGGTTGGGCCGAATAAAGGAGGTTGTCTACGATAAAGATAATATTGGTCGTGTTGCTGAAATCAAAACTCAGAACGGAATAATAACGCGTCCGATCGTGAAACTCTGCATACTCCCATCTCAACAACCTAACACAAATCAAAATAAAAATAAACTTGAATCTTGCTAATGATCATATTTTCAAACTCCAATTATTTATTGCACGTTTTTTGTTTCTTTTCTCTTGTTTTTCTCCTCAGAACCGAGGACCACCGTGGAAGATGCCAACTTTGTCGCAAGAATCACTTGCTCAAGCGATGCCCGGACTTTCGATGGATGTCCGCGGTCGAGCGACGCGAATCCGTCAAAAAACTGGAAGTCTGCCTCAACTGTCTGTCCGATTGGCACCAACGCGCTGAGTGCACTTCGGCATCGCGATGCATTGTTTGTTCGTACCGCCACCACACCATGATTCACCAAAAGGACATTAACGCCAGCTCCTCCACTCTAGAAGGAAACCTTCCTGACGCACCTACCGTTCAGGATCTTAAGGGCTATCCCATCAAGGCGTTGGAAAAGGCTCTGAGTAAGGCCCCAATCAATTTTTATGAAATAGCTCAGGCTAGCCTTAAGGGAGCCAAGAAGGATGAACCAACCGCTGTGACCGACCATAATAATGTCGAAGCTGGTGCAGCTGCAATGGTGGCAGACCCTGTACCTTCGAAAATTGACGCCGACGAGGCCCCAACTAGCAGCCAAACTATCACTAAATTGACCAAGCGCACAACGGAATGCAAGCCTTTAAATAGGCCTCACGGACAGAATTGCAAAGCGATCGCTTCTGTCGTGCTGTGTGACCTAAGAGCAGGAGATAGAACCGTTTCCGTAACGCTGGCTCTAAACCAAAATGTGCAATTTTCGCACGTCTTGTACGAAATGGTCGAACCGTGCGAAATGAAGAGAGAATATGCCATTCGGAGTCTTTCAAGTTGTCACCAAAACCAATCACGTTTGGCTTCAAGACTTTGTGATCGTAGACAAAGTACAGGTCAATATGCCAGCCCCAGTCAACGACCAGCTGCTTCCTATGCTCCTGGAGTTCAATGATGTTGTCCGCGATATGTGGGCACATCCTATGCCACACGAGTTTGGTCCAATTTACAGTATTATCGGCCGCGACCTCTACAACGATATTCTAAAGGGCCTATCCGCCCGTCTGGATAGCTATCCCTTCATCAAGGTCCAGAACACCAAGTATGGCGTTGTCATGCATGGATGTCTGTGCGACCCCACCAATATTTAGGCGCGGAATATGTTGAATCCATAATTCAACAATAGTTTTATGATTTAATTCCATATTCATTTCTCTACTATTTTCATATTTTTCCATTATATTTCATATCCTTAAGTGTAAAGTACCCTTAAGTTTCTAAAGTGAATTCGCCTGAAATGGCATATATTGGTCTTATTTACATTGAATTACTCTCTTTCTCTTTCTTTCTCTAAATCATTTTAATATGGCCGCTTGAGGCCACCTTAGCTTTAGTTTACAATTTAGTTACCATCAACTCATCAAACAATAAAGACGGTAGAACTGCCACCTATTAGAAGTAATTCCGGTTGGTCTTTTTATTTGTTTGAAAGAGTACTCCCTAGGACCTCCCAGAAGTGCAAGAGCGAATTCCACAGTTTTTTGTTTGGAATATTTTTTATGTGTTGTTTTGAAAAATGTAACGACGTGTTTCCACTTAAGCTGGGGCAGACTCTGCTATGCCCAAGGTCGTTACAAACTATTTATTTTAGACCGAGAAAGAGGGAGGTGAAGTAGGATCATGTAACTATAATCCTTTATTTAATCAATAGTTTCTGACATAAACACTACAAACTATTCGACGAATAGGTGACACGCGATGACGGCTGCGAGAGAGGGAAGACCAATCAGCCTCTCAGGGATTTTGGCTCAATGGCTTTACTGGAGAACGGCGGCGGCGTCACTGTAGATCGGCGGCGTCACTGGAGAACGACGGCTACGTCGCTGTAGACCGGCGGCTTCCCTGTAGCACGGCGCTGCGTCCCTGTAGATCGGCGGCGGCGTCACTGGATAACGGAGAGGCGTCACTGTAAATCAGACCAGACTTCCTCTTGTTAAAACCCTTGCGGATAAACAAACTACCTTTAGCTGCTGTCACTCTTACCTGTCGCCGTCCAATGACCAACTGTCTCGAACTCGTCCACCCACTGTCTTTTTGTACCCTATTGCGTTCCACTCACACACACACACCAATATCTTCACATTCCCGCCTGACCGTTTTGGTATGTAGATGTTGGCTGCACTGCGATCATATGATTCACGTTCAAGGCCCGAATTTCCGTAAAATTTGAATTTAAAATTCTGAGGCCTGTTTGCATGCTCCCATTACTATATGTATCATATGTATATGTATTTTTTATAATACTCAATTTTTAATTCATTTTCTTTGCAAATAAATTTGTAAAATGCTAAATAATTTCTTAAAGGTAAATAATATGATAAAATAAAAGAAGAATAGTTTATCTTATGTTGACAAAAACGAGGGAGTCGACTTTTGTCGTTACATTACCCCTCCCGTTCCAGTTATAAGCGTGGGGGTAGTGCCGTGATGAACACACTGCCGTCCTTGTTAATAATAATTTGGAACCATTTTCCTGTAATTTCTTTATTAAACTTCAACCGCTTCTGGCGCCAGTTTTTCATCGACTCTTCAACAACCTTTCGCAGTTCTGGTGTCTCAGCAAGGATGACGTGGACCCCCTCATGAACCACTTTAAATGGTGTGGAGATTGATGTACCAGGGGTAACAGGCTCGATCACAGGCTGCAGCCTGTAGTTGACTCTTTCCGACATGCGATAAGATCCATTAGTTGGCGTCGACGGAGCTTCATTGTCGATTGGCACAAAGAGCTCGAGTGTCACTGCCCTTTTATAGCATTGAAGACCCTGCTGTCGGAATTGGCAGTCTTGGGCCCTGTTTCATGGGAGAAGGTAACGGCACTGAGGAATCGCGGTGGATAATGGTTTAGCCTTCTTCGTCAATGTCCACAATTATTATTTCCTCCTCCGATCTTGGTATGGTCTCCGCCTCAACTTCTGGCCCTCGTTCCGTCCATAGATTCTTCCCTGGCGTAGGCGGTATCTCACATACCATCGGGGTGAGGAAAAGCATGGGCCAGGTTTGGTGTGAACCAATATGTTCCCAGTGACTGACTTTCCGGCATATTCCCCGGGGTTGGTGGATACTCCAGTCCTTTGGTGTCATCTGTGGCCGGCAGGACTTTGGTGTCTCCATGTCGCTGTCATTTAATAAAATCGTCTCTACTGGAGTACTATGACCCGCTTTTTCAGTGAGATTCGTCTTTCGAGATTCGTCTCCGGAACCGCGGAAGTAAACAAGATGGTATAGTTATGTCGACACAAACTACTGGGTTATATAGGGTTTAATATCGTTAATGTAGACAGTACGCGTTTTGTTAGAGTATTCCCGACGGACAGTTAGAATAACAGGGGATACACAATCTTTAAGGATAAACGGACAGTAAATTTTGGAGCTAACTTGGCAGCAAAATTTTCTATAACTTTGGAGAGTGGATGTTCACGGACAAGAACTCTATCTCCAATTTTGGGTTTCCACGACCTTCGTCGTAAATTGTAGCGGCACTGTTGTTCTCGCGATGCCCGGGACAAATAATGGCTAACGATTTGGAAAATATCTTTTAGCTCCTTGGCCCGGTCTTCAGTTCATGCCACCTTTTCCTACCGTAACTTCATCATAAAGGGCTCTCGGTAGTCGTGGTTCTTTACCTTGGTTAAGGTATGCCGGAGAATAACCAGCCAATTCTGCTACACTGGTGTTGACCGCCAACATTATCTCGGGCAGATATTCATCCCATTTCTGGTGTTGGTTACGTGGAACTTGGGCAATCGTGGCCTTCACTGTTCGGTTTGTGCGTTCCGTTGGATTCTGGGGTGTACGGCGCTGTGCATTGTTGCTGGATACCCATGTCTTCTAAAAATCGTTGAAACAAACGGGACGTAAACTGTGTTCCGTTATCAGTGATAATTTTCTTTGGTACTCCATATCTCGAAATTATCCTCTCTCGACAAGACTTGACCAAACTTTCCGCACTTGCCTTTCGTAACGGAACAACCTCGGTCAATTTTGAGAACCGATCAAAAATCACCAACAACATAGTGTTGCCGTGCTTAGTTCTGCGTAAAGTACCCACGAAATTTGCACATATGGTGGCCCATGGTTCCTCGGACACTCGCGTTAACATTTCCCCGACCGGTGGCTGTTGACTTGCTTTATACCGCTGACATAATTTACACTGTCTCACATATCGGCTTACGTCTCGGAACATTCCTGGCCAATAATAACGACTTGCAATTTTGTGGATGGTTTTTCGTATCCCAAGGTGCCCCGCTGTTGTGCTGTCATGATTTTCTTTCAACACCCTTTCGCTAAGCTGAGTTGCCACACACAGTTTCCATGCGGTGCCAACTTCGTCGTTATTCTGTCGCGGAAAGTGTCGATATTAATGGTTTCCGACAATCGTATAATAGAAAAATTTGGTGGGATTCTTGCAAACGTCGTTAGTCAGTTTATACAGCCATGTGCATTTTCCAGGTTTAGTCGTCTTCACACTGGCCAGGTTCAGAGTTTCGATTGGTTCCCGGGACAAAGCATCTGCAAGAAAATTATGTTTTCCCTTTCGGTACTCTGGCAAGTCTTCCGGTTGGACTCTCTATCGAATTTAGCCATTTTAAGGATAGATGATCCGTATTAACGATGAATGGATATACTTCCACGTATGGTCTCATCTGACGGATACCACAATTGATTGCAATGCACTCTTTTTCGGTTGCAGAGTAGTTTTTCTCAGCTTGGTTTAAATGCATATGCAATTACTCTCTCGGCACCATCAAGTTCTTGCGTAAGGACTGCCCAAGTCCATAATCACCAGCATCGGTTTATAAACTAAATGTCTTATCGAAATCCGGACTGGCCAGAACCAGTGCTTCTGTCAACTTTGTCTTTAACCGCTCAAATACAGCCTGCTGTTCAGCGCCCTATTTCCAGTGTTTAACTTTCTTCAGCAACGAGGTGAGCGGTTGTGCTATTGCGGCAAAACTTCGCACGAATCGGCGATACCATGACATTGAGGAAACGTCTAACTCCTTTTACTAAGGATGGGGATTGCATTTGTGCAATCGCCGCGACTTTTGCCGGATCAGTTTTGATTCCTTCCCCCGCTGATAACGTTACCCAAGTACTTCGTTTCGCGTTTATAGAATTCACATTTCTCGTGATTAAGTCTCAGATTAAATATTTATTATATCGTCTAAATAGGCAAAAGCGTGGGGTTCCATCTCGGGTCCAATATCACTGTCTAATTACCGCTGAAAAGTGGCTGGCGAAGAGTGTAGATCGAATGACATTACCCGCCATTGATATAAACCTCTTCCTGTAACTGCAAACGCTGTAAATTTCCGGCTCTCTGGCTCCATTGGTATCTGCTAATATCCATCCTTAAGATCGAGGCAACTGACGTACCGTGCATTGCGTAGCCTATTTAAAATTGTATCGGTCCGTGGCAATCAAGTACCGATCGTCGGGTTAGTTGTCGAAAATCCATACACGTCCTCCAACTCCCGTTTTTCTTCTTGACAAGAGTGATCGGAAAACTATATGAGAAATTTGATGGTTCTCTACATTCTCGTGCAGTTCAATTGTTCACTTCGGCATCAATGATGGCTTGCATGGCTGGGTTTCTTTGGGCGTAACGAAGTTTTATCAGGCGTTCGTCTAGCATAACGATTTTATGTTCAGCGATATTTGATAAACCACTAAAATTTCTAAATTTTGGTAACTCCTCTTCAAGAAATGTGTTTATTAAGTTTTGTTCGTCAGGTGTATGTTCCATAATAGTACGAGATATGATGGCAAATATTTTCACTCACCTTTCGGTCTACGATCTTCACGCTGAATTGTTGCAGTAATATTTCGGCAGGTGCTACTACTGGCATCTTCCGGAGAACAATGGAAAGTAAGCCCAGCGCAATGAGTCGTAGTTTGGAATGACCTTAAGAAGTCTCATCCCAGGAAAATATCTTCATTAAAGTTTGTCATTACCAGGAAAGTACATTTTGTGTTGGTATTGTCAAAGATGACATGTAGTTGTACTGCTTTTGAAACAGACACTTTCGATCCGTCGGCTAATGAGACATCAATTTTGTCACGCAGTTTATATGGATTCATTTTATTTTTTTTGACAAATTCGGCTTTAATGCAATTCCTGGTGGCTCCACTGTCGATCGTTGCCGTCACCAATTTGTTCAGCGGCAGTCGTGTTTCCTCTCCTTGTAGCTATGTCTGATTCTGAATGTTTTTCGAGGATTGCCCTTGGAAGCGATAATTCGAAGACTTGTCCATAGGCTCCCTGGCTTCCTCGGTTTCACGCGATAGCAATTATGTCGGGGTGGCCCGTTGCCTCGGTGGTTGTTAGTATTGGATCGATGGTTTTCCTCTCGGCTTTGATAAGATGTCGTGCGATGCTTTCTAGTTCATCTGCCAAAGCTATCAGTTCGGGTAGAGAAGCAAAATCTCTCCGACGAATGAACCACTGGTAATCTGGTTGTGCATTTCAAAAAATTCGTTTCAATTTCTGTGACTCTGACAATTCTGAATGGTGCATCAGGAGTTGTAGGGCTAGCACATAATCCTTAAAACTTTCCGTTGGACGTTGCACTCTATTACGTATTTCATCCTCTAATTTTTCGAAATATCTCGGTGGAAAGAAAAAAGCAAAGAAATCCATTTTAACATTGGACCAGTATTGCCAGTGCTGGTTATTGTTGCACGTCATACAGTTCTGCCAACTCCTCTAGGGATCTTGCCCACCATCATACTTGAAGCCCCATTTTCTAACCAGTTCCACTAGGAGAATGCAGTTTTCGATAAAAGGTGGGTTTGTGACTTTATTTTGAATCGGTCGCTCCACATGAAGTGTCGCTCCTTTTACTGGTTATTTTCCACAATTATGATGATCCTCAAGAGACGGTACACGTAAACTGGGTTTTCAGAAAGTGTGGACGACTGCCTGTTCGGTGATGCTACTAAATTTTGGGTACCTTGCTTCGTTCGTACCTCTAGTGACCTCTCAAGTCTATCTGGATCATGCTATCCAACTAAAAATTTAGCAAATCTCTTGCGAAGTTCCTCCACTTTTCCTGTAGTCTCTAGACCAAATTATTTTAAATATGCAGCGAGATTTTCCTGCTTAAGCGCATATGCCCCCGATAAACACGACATTTTCGATTTTTTTATATATATTTATTTAATTTTTTAATTTTTCGACTCTGAGTACTTTTCCACACATTTCTCTCTTACTCTAGTCATGAACAGTTTTTTACTGCCCCTGCCGGTCTCCATTGTAACGACGTGTCTCCACTTATGCTGAGGCAGACTCAGCCAGGCCCAAGGTCGTTACAAACTATTTATTTTAGACTGAGAAAGAGAAAGGTGTGGTAGGATTCATATCACTATAATCCTTTATTTAATCAATAGTTTCTGACATAAACACTACAAACTATTGGACGAATAGGTGACGCGCAATGACGGCTGAGAGAAAGGGAAGACCAATCAGCCTCTTAGGGATTTTGGCCCGATGGGGAGCGATGGCTTTACTGGAGCAGAATGTGATGTTAGAGATCGGGAAGGCCAAGCTATCTCTTTTCCATCCAGCAGCGCATACAACAAACAACTTAACTACTATATATATATATATATATATATATATATATATATATATATATATATATATATATATATATATATATATATATATATATATATATATATATATATATATATATATATATATATATATATATATATATATATATATATATTGTAATGTCGAACTTTGTGTGTGTGTTTTTGTAAAGATAGGCCTGCCTACTTTATGTGTGCCGGCGCTTAAAAACGCCACTGGCAACAATAATAGTTTGTTATATTTTTGCAGGCACTCAAAAGTGCCAATGCAATATTTAATATTTGGAAGCACTTAAGAGCGCTAGACCAAAAGAAGTAAAGAAGGTTATGCCAATTAGTAGGCAGTTTAAAGTTTGACTGTGTTTATTTATTTTCATATAAGGGCTTATAAATATACATAACGGGATAATTTAATCCTATTTTCTTTTGTTTACATTATCCTTAAAATAACAACATACTTAGTACTAACAAACATACTTATTACTAAACAGCTGTTGATCAGCTGTTGATAATTAGGGATGGAAAAACAAGTAACGATGACAACACTACACCCTTACCCTATATAAAAAAAGGAAAAAAAATGAATAAACAATATTTTTTTTTCTTTTTTACATATTAAACTTTATTCCATTTCTTAAGCATATTATTGTGATACATTCTTGTTTTTCCATTTACATCTATTTTAGTATTTACTCCTTCCATACTTATTATTCTATAAGGTCCCTGATACGGTGGTTGATTTTTCTTTCTATTAATAATCTTTAGAAGTACAAGATCTCCTACCTTCAAATTAAGTGGATTTGACTTTTCATCTTGGAGAACTCTTTTTATTTTTGTTTTTTCTAGCAATTCTTTCGCTTTATCCAGAGAAAATTTTAATCTTAGCTTAAGTTCGTTGGCATAGTTTTCAGTATTGTACACTTTATTTACATTGTTTATTTCATCGCATGGCAAGTATGGAAGTTTACCGAATACCAATTCGTACGGAGTGTAGCCCGTATCTACGTGAGGCGTAGTATTGTAGGCAAAAGCAAAATAAGGTACCCAAGTGTCCCATTCGTCGTTCTTGGAGAAATTTAATAAAAATTCATTAAGCACTCTATTGTTTCTCTCTATAGATCCTAATGTTTCATGATGGTACGGTGCACTAAAGGTCTGTTTAATACCCAAAAGACCACATATCTCTGACAGTAATTGATTCGTAAATTCTGTTCCCTTATCTGATTTTATAATCTTAAAATTGCCGTAAACAAGTATAAACTGTTCAACTAACGTTTTCGCAACTGTGACGGCCTCTTTGGTTTCCATAGGAAATGCTACAATATACTTAGTTAAATCGCACTGTATTGTAAGGATATACCTGTAATGATTCGACAACCTCAATGGACCTACTGTATCAATCGATACCACTTCAAAACTTGTTCCTGGTGTATGCGTCAATGTAAATTTTTCTTTCGTATGTACAGTTTGTTTATTTGTTTGGCATAGCTTGCAGCAAGAAACATAGTTCTTCACCATTTTGTACATATTTTTCCATATGTACCGTTGTTTTAATTTCAAAATTGTTTTTCTGACACCTAAGTGTCCCCCGTGTAGTGAATCGTGATATTCACTGATTAATTTCAATTGCTTGTCCTTGCATGTAATTCGTTCTGGATTACTATATAATATTATCTTTATCTTTGTATATCTCTTAGCCTGTATACCATTAAAAATTTGTTTGAACTCTTCAGCGGACGTGCTTTTAAATATTTCATCATCTGTATTTAACGCCAACTCTCGTATATTCATTCTTGTCATCTTCGATATCAGTTTCTCCAAAATCAGCGTCGTGTTTATTGGATTATCACCGTATACCGCAACAACTTCATTACCATTCGTTATGATGGATGATTTACGCACCGTCTTTTCATACCTGAATTTAAGTTCCCTCATTCCTTTCACATCTGACAGCGACGTACATCCCCAGATGAAAAGTTGATCAGGTTTTTCATCTGACGAAGACGTCGCTCCCGTGTTTTCAGGAGATATAGTTTTTTTTTTCATGTTCCTTGTTACTGCCATAACTTTTTCATCAGTTTCATTCCTTATTGGAATCATTGATCTTAATGCCTCGCTATTTAATTTTATTCTCGACAATGCATCCGCGTTGGTATTCATCTTTCCTTTTTTATAAATTATATCAAAATCATAATCACTTAAATCCATCCTAATTCTCGTCATTTTCGAAGACGGGCTCTTATGCGAAAATAGTGATACAAGAGGCCTGTGGTCTGTAACTACCACAAATCTTCTACCATAAAGATAAGGTCTAAAAAAATTAATTCCCCAATGTATAGCTAACAACTCTTTCTCTATAATTGGTTTGCTTAAATCGTGTTTTGCCAGTGATGTACTCGCATATGAAATTGGCAAATCAGAGCCTACATCTCCCTGTGATAAGACCGCTCCAAGTGCGTAATTTGACGCATCCGTTGTTAAAATAAATTTCTTTGTAAAGTCTGGGTATTTTAAAATAGGTGGTTTTAGCAATTTATTCTTTAATGTTTCAAACGCCATTTGACATTCATTGCTCCACACGAAAGATTTGTTTTTCTTCAAAAGCTCATTCAAGCATTTTGCCAGATCGGCAAAGTTCGGTATAAATCGCCTATAATAATTGCAGAAAGCCACAAACCTCCTAACTTCATCTGCATTTCTCGGCACTGGATAGCTTGTTATGGCCTGATCTTTAGTTGGGTCTGTTTTTACACCTTTATCCGTAATCATGTGGCCTAAGTATACCACTTCTGGTTTTAAAAATTTACACTTATTCATGTTTAGCTTTAAGTTGAACCTCCTTAATCTTCGAAATACCTCTCTTAGATTGTCATTGTGGTGTTTTAAACTACATCCAAAAATAATTATGTCATCCACATAAAGGAAAGCTGCCGCATCCAATCCGCTCAACGCAATCGTAAGCATTCTTTGAAAACTATTAGATGATATTTTCAATCCGAATGGCAGCCGTTTAAACTGGAAATGACCATTTCCTGTTGAAAAAGCAGTGAGAGGACGCGAATCCTCATGGAGGTTTATTTGATGAAAAGAGCTTGTCATGTCCAGTGTGGAAAAATATCTGGCTCTGCCAAGCCTGTCTAATACGTCTTCAATTCTTGTTAATGGAAACTTGTCGTTAACTATCTTATCATTCAGTTTCCTGAAATCTACTACCAGTCGCCATTTTTTCTCCTCACCAGTCGACTTCTTTGGTACAATTAATAATGGTGAGTTGTACGGACTAACTGATGGCTCTATTATGTCATTTTCCTGAAGATCCTTCACTTGTTTATCAATTTCCTCCATCTGTGACTGCGGTAATCTGTAATTTTTTATATAAACAGGTGTCGTATCAGTTGTCTGTACACGTTGTGTATAAAAATTGTTCACATTTAATTTTTCCCCTGGGAGATGAAAAATATCTTGGTATTCACGTAAAATGTCTGTAAGGGACTCTCTTGCGTATGAGTCGTTGGCTCCAATATCGGCACTGTTCAATAAAGCATCTAATCTATTGGTTTCTAAATTGGTACTCACAGTGCATATGTCGTATTCTTTCAACGGATGAATCTCACAGTCAATATTTTCTATGATTGACTCTGTATCTGTAACATTCAATAATTTGACATGTGCCACAAGTCTATCTGGATCATGCTATCCAACTAAAAATTTAGCAAATCTCTTGCGAAGTTCCTCCACTTTTCCTGTAGTCTCTAGACCAAATTATTTTAAATATGCAGCGAGATTTTCCTGCTTAAGCGCATATGCCCCCGATAAACACGACATTTTCGATTTTTTTATATATATTTATTTAATTTTTTAATTTTTCGACTCTGAGTACTTTTCCACACATTTCTCTCTTACTCTAGTCATGAACAGTTTTTTACTGCCCCTGCCGGTCTCCATTGTAACGACGTGTCTCCACTTATGCTGAGGCAGACTCAGCCAGGCCCAAGGTCGTTACAAACTATTTATTTTAGACTGAGAAAGAGAAAGGTGTGGTAGGATTCATATCACTATAATCCTTTATTTAATCAATAGTTTCTGACATAAACACTACAAACTATTGGACGAATAGGTGACGCGCAATGACGGCTGAGAGAAAGGGAAGACCAATCAGCCTCTTAGGGATTTTGGCCCGATGGGGAGCGATGGCTTTACTGGAGCAGAATGTGATGTTAGAGATCGGGAAGGCCAAGCTATCTCTTTTCCATCCAGCAGCGCATACAACAAACAACTTAACTACTATATATATATATATATATATATATATATATATATATATATATATATATATATATATATATATATATATATATATATATATATATATATATATATATATATATATATATATATATATATATATATATATATATATATATATATATATATATATATATATTGTAATGTCGAACTTTGTGTGTGTGTTTTTGTAAAGATAGGCCTGCCTACTTTATGTGTGCCGGCGCTTAAAAACGCCACTGGCAACAATAATAGTTTGTTATATTTTTGCAGGCACTCAAAAGTGCCAATGCAATATTTAATATTTGGAAGCACTTAAGAGCGCTAGACCAAAAGAAGTAAAGAAGGTTATGCCAATTAGTAGGCAGTTTAAAGTTTGACTGTGTTTATTTATTTTCATATAAGGGCTTATAAATATACATAACGGGATAATTTAATCCTATTTTCTTTTGTTTACATTATCCTTAAAATAACAACATACTTAGTACTAACAAACATACTTAGTACTAAACAGCTGTTGATCAGCTGTTGATAATTAGGGATGGAAAAACAAGTAACGATGACAACACTACACCCTTACCCTATATAAAAAAAAGGAAAAAAAATGAATAAACAATATTTTTTTTTTCTTTTTTACATATTAAACTTTATTCCATTTCTTAAGCATATTATTGTGATACATTCTTGTTTTTCCATTTACATCTATTTTAGTATTTACTCCTTCCATACTTATTATTCTATAAGGTCCCTGATACGGTGGTTGATTTTTCTTTCTATTAATAATCTTTAGAAGTACAAGATCTCCTACCTTCAAATTAAGTGGATTTGACTTTTCATCTTGGAGAACTCTTTTTATTTTTGTTTTTTCTAGCAATTCTTTCGCTTTATCCAGAGAAAATTTTAATCTTAGCTTAAGTTCTTTGGCATAGTTTTCAGTATTGTACACTTTATTTACATTGTTTATTTCATCGCATGGCAAGTATGGAAGTTTACCGAATACCAATTCGTACGGAGTGTAGCCCGTATCTACGTGAGGCGTAGTATTGTAGGCAAAAGCAAAATAAGGTACCCAAGTGTCCCATTCGTCGTTCTTGGAGAAATTTAATAAAAATTCATTAAGCACTCTATTGTTTCTCTCTATAGATCCTAATGTTTCATGATGGTACGGTGCACTAAAGGTCTGTTTAATACCCAAAAGACCACATATCTCTGACAGTAATTGATTCGTAAATTCTGTTCCCTTATCTGATTTTATAATCTTAAAATTGCCGTAAACAAGTATAAACTGTTCAACTAACGTTTTCGCAACTGTGACGGCCTCTTTGGTTTCCATAGGAAATGCTACAATATACTTAGTTAAATCGCACTGTATTGTAAGGATATACCTGTAATGATTCGACAACCTCAATGGACCTACTGTATCAATCGATACCACTTCAAAACTTGTTCCTGGTGTATGCGTCAATGTAAATTTTTCTTTCGTATGTACAGTTTGTTTATTTGTTTGGCATAGCTTGCAGCAAGAAACGTAGTTCTTCACCATTTTGTACATATTTTTCCATATGTACCGTTGTTTTAATTTCAAAATTGTTTTTCTGACACCTAAGTGTCCCCCGTGTAGTGAATCGTGATATTCACTGATTAATTTCAATTGCTTGTCCTTGCATGTAATTCGTTCTGGATTACTATATAATATTATCTTTATCTTTGTATATCTCTTAGCCTGTATACCATTAAAAATTTGTTTGAACTCTTCAGCGGACGTGCTTTTAAATATTTCATCATCTGTATTTAACGCCAACTCTCGTATATTCATTCTTGTCATCTTCGATATCAGTTTCTCCAAAATCAGCGTCGTGTTTATTGGATTATCACCGTATACCGCAACAACTTCATTACCATTCGTTATGATGGATGATTTACGCACCGTCTTTTCATACCTGAATTTAAGTTCCCTCATTCCTTTCACATCTGACAGCGACGTACATCCCCAGATGAAAAGTTGATCAGGTTTTTCATCTGACGAAGACGTCGCTCCCGTGTTTTCAGGAGATATAGTTTTTTTTTTCATGTTCCTTGTTACTGCCATAACTTTTTCATCAGTTTCATTCCTTATTGGAATCATTGATCTTAATGCCTCGCTATTTAATTTTATTCTCGACAATGCATCCGCGTTGGTATTCATCTTTCCTTTTTTATAAATTATATCAAAATCATAATCACTTAAATCCATCCTAATTCTCGTCATTTTCGAAGACGGGCTCTTATGCGAAAATAGTGATACAAGAGGCCTGTGGTCTGTAACTACCACAAATCTTCTACCATAAAGATAAGGTCTAAAAAAATTAATTCCCCAATGTATAGCTAACAACTCTTTCTCTATAATTGGTTTGCTTAAATCGTGTTTTGCCAGTGATGTACTCGCATATGAAATTGGCAAATCAGAGCCTACATCTCCCTGTGATAAGACCGCTCCAAGTGCGTAATTTGACGCATCCGTTGTTAAAATAAATTTCTTTGTAAAGTCTGGGTATTTTAAAATAGGTGGTTTTAGCAATTTATTCTTTAATGTTTCAAACGCCATTTGACATTCATTGCTCCACACGAAAGATTTGTTTTTCTTCAAAAGCTCATTCAAGCATTTTGCCAGATCGGCAAAGTTCGGTATAAATCGCCTATAATAATTGCAGAAAGCCACAAACCTCCTAACTTCATCTGCATTTCTCGGCACTGGATAGCTTGTTATGGCCTGATCTTTAGTTGGGTCTGTTTTTACACCTTTATCCGTAATCATGTGGCCTAAGTATACCACTTCTGGTTTTAAAAATTTACACTTATTCATGTTTAGCTTTAAGTTGAACCTCCTTAATCTTCGAAATACCTCTCTTAGATTGTCATTGTGGTGTTTTAAACTACATCCAAAAATAATTATGTCATCCACATAAAGGAAAGCTGCCGCATCCAATCCGCTCAACGCAATCGTAAGCATTCTTTGAAAACTATTAGATGATATTTTCAATCCGAATGGCAGCCGTTTAAACTGGAAATGACCATTTCCTGTTGAAAAAGCAGTGAGAGGACGCGAATCCTCATGGAGGTTTATTTGATGAAAAGAGCTTGTCATGTCCAGTGTGGAAAAATATCTGGCTCTGCCAAGCCTGTCTAATACGTCTTCAATTCTTGTTAATGGAAACTTGTCGTTAACTATCTTATCATTCAGTTTCCTGAAATCTACTACCAGTCGCCATTTTTTCTCCTCACCAGTCGACTTCTTTGGTACAATTAATAATGGTGAGTTGTACGGACTAACTGATGGCTCTATTATGTCATTTTCCTGAAGATCCTTCACTTGTTTATCAATTTCCTCCATCTGTGACTGCGGTAATCTGTAATTTTTTATATAAACAGGTGTCGTATCAGTTGTCTGTACACGTTGTGTATAAAAATTGTTCACATTTAATTTTTCCCCTGGGAGATGAAAAATATCTTGGTATTCACGTAAAATGTCTGTAAGGGACTCTCTTGCGTATGAGTCGTTGGCTCCAATATCGGCACTGTTCAATAAAGCATCTAATCTATTGGTTTCTAAATTGGTACTCACAGTGCATATGTCGTATTCTTTCAACGGATGAATCTCACAGTCAATATTTTCTATGATTGACTCTGTATCTGTAACATTCAATAATTTGACATGTGCCACACCATGAGCTGGAATTAAACAATTTGCCAGGAATACCCCGGTCATCAGCTCCTTATTTAGTACTACACTATCCTCTTTTACACGAATATTGAGTGGAAATATCCCTTCCGTCCTTGGTGGAATAATTATATTATTATTCTCCGAAGTCCTCGAATTCATTGGTAAAATTAATTCTTCATTATTTATGTTAAATGATATTGTAACAGTTTCAAAGTCTATCTTGCACATGAACCTAGTTAAAATATCCCTACCAATTATCCCATCAGTTGAAATTGGGAAATTGTCTTCGACTACGTAGAAATCATGTGATATAATCATTGTTTCAATTAATAATTCCAAATTTGTAGCCCCGACACATTGTACTGCCTCCTCTGTTATTCCTGACAGTTTTGCGGATTTCATTGTATTTATGTTGTTGAAATTCTGGTCCTTACAAATAGAAATGTCTGCACCAGTGTCAATTAAAAACTTTAATTTTTTGTTTATGTTTTTGCATTCTAACACGAGAAATGCATTTGCTTTTGCAGATATATTAAAAATTCTTATATTTGGCCTTCGTGGACAACTTCTTCGGTCATCCGGCCTTCGCAGTTTTCCTGTTGTTCAGTGTAAGGAAATGCTCTGAATTCTCTGCTCTTCTGATCATTATATCTACTGTTACTAAATCTTTTCCCTCTTGCACTATTATTTGCTCCACTATAACTATTCTTATTCGTGCTGTTATTTCTAAGTCGGTGAGCATATTCGTATCTTTCGCCGCGGTTCTTATCTTGGTAACCTCTTCTGTCATTGCTGTAGTTGCCATGATTTCCACCGTGATATTCTCCAACGGCCTCGAACCTGCCATCATAGACATTTCCATGCCTTTCATTGTATCTGTTATAGTATCTGTTATCGTACCTGTTATCGTACCTGTAATCGTATCTGTTAGTCCTGCCACGCAACTCCAATCCTTTGACCGGAAATAAATTTCTGTTTTCTTTCTGCTGTCACACACCTCTGCGCTGCCTCATTCAACGTGATTGGAATATTTGCCAATAGCAGCGGTTGATAATCTGCATTTACCCCTTTCATAAAAACGTTAAGGGCCATATTATCGCTTACTTTATAAATGGCATTCTTAGTCTCCTCAGATGGGTTTGTTAAGCTTCCTATCTCAAATGAGCTTAACTGATCTGACAATTCCGAAATCTTTTCTCTAAATTCGGTTATATTAGAATTTCCTTGTTTAACACTACCTAATTCGGTTAAAACCTGTTGCAGTGTTGAAGGGTTAGGATATGCCTCTTCCAAACATTTCTTTAGGTGCACAAATGTAGTTGGTTTATTAGCCCGACCTAAAATGCTCCGCACCTGTGTTGATAACTTGAAATTATAGACGTACTTAATGAAAATTTCTTTATCTTCTTCTCTCAATAAATCATGCAGTAATTCAGTCTGCGTTAAAAAATCCTCCAAGTACTTAAATGTTCCCTTGAAGACTTGTAGATTTTTACCTACCATTGAAATGTCAAATTGTGCCATATTCGGTAAATCTCCCTCTTGCCGCCGGTTTTCTTTTACTTCTAATTTTTTTAAAATTTCCTCTGTTTCTCTCTTAATTTCCTCAAACCGTAATTTGAAGGTAGAAATATTTTTGTCTTCAATAGACTCGCTTTGTTTTACTTTGATGTCTTCTAATGCCCTATCGACCGTATTTTGCAAAATATTCAATTTTTCTAACTTATAATCTATATACTTATTCGTAAAAACTCTATTTATACTTTTCTTTAAATTTGATTTTAACTTTTCTAATTCATTTATACATTCCAAAATTTCCTCCATTAACCTAATTTATAAATATTATACTTTTTTTTTATCGTGTCTGCACTGCTTCTATATTAAAATACAGCACTGCTTCTATATTAAAATACAGCACTGTTTCTATGCTAAAATGCAGCACTGTAACATTTTGTGGCCAATATGGTTACTTCATATACCGGTTACTCTTAACTTCTACAACTCTATGTAAACAGCTGTGAACTTATTTATCATTTCGACATTTTCGGAAGTATAAAATAAATATTTTTGTGTTATGTATAAAAACATATATATAAGTATATGTATCTTCAATAAATAATAAATAAAATTGTGTTGTTACTAGTGTAGTGGTTTTTCGTTTATTGTGTTCATTTTTTTGTTTGTAATTGTACTTCTAAAGCATCAATTTGTAGCCACATTTGTGATGCCAGGTGCCAAGGTGGTGGTGGATCGCTAAATACCCTAGACTTTAGGTCTGCCAATTGCCTCCTCAGCTTTACTATGCGGCCGCCCCTTCTGTGCTTCGGCTTTAATGTTGCGGGAATCCTCGTCAACTCTTCTTCTTTGCGTCGTTGTTGCCGCTTGAGGTATTCCTCAATGCTTATCGCCTTTGATTGCTGGGAAACGGCAGATGCTGGTAAGGCAGGTTCCACCAGTATGTTGTCCACCGAGTTTGGCAGGATCGCCATGTAATGTCGAACTTTGTGTGTGTGTTTTTGTAAAGATAGGCCTGCCTACTTAATGTGTGCCGGCGCTTAAAAACGCCACTGGCAACAATAATAGTTTGTTATATTTTTGCAGGCACTCAAAAGTGCCAATGCAATATTTAATATTTGGAAGCACTAAAGAGCGCTAGACCAAAAGAAGTAAAGAAGGTTATGCCAATTAGTAGGCAGTTTAAAGTTTGACTGTGTTTATTTATTTTCATATAAGGGCTTATAAATATACATAACGGGATAATTTAATCCTATTTTCTTTTGTTTACATTATCCTTAAAATAACAACATACTTAGTACTAACAAACATACTTAGTACTAAACAGCTGTTGATCAGCTGTTGATAATTAGGGATGGAAAAACAAGTAACGATGACAACACTACAATATATATATATATATATATATATATATATATATATATATATATATATATATATATATATATATATATATATATATATATATATATATATATATATATATATATATATATATATATATATATATATATATATATATATATATATATATATATATATATATATATATATATATATATATATATATATATATATATATATATATATATATATATATATATATATATATATTGTAGTGTTGTCATCGTTACTTGTTTTTCCATCCCTAATTATCAACAGCTGATCAACAGCTGTTTAGTACTAAGTATGTTTGTTAGTACTAAGTATGTTGTTATTTTAAGGATAATGTAAACAAAAGAAAATAGGATTAAATTATCCCGTTATGTATATTTATAAGCCCTTATATGAAAATAAATAAACACAGTCAAACTTTAAACTGCCTACTAATTGGCATAACCTTCTTTACTTCTTTTGGTCTAGCGCTCTTTAGTGCTTCCAAATATTAAATATTGCATTGGCACTTTTGAGTGCCTGCAAAAATATAACAAACTATTATTGTTGCCAGTGGCGTTTTTAAGCGCCGGCACACATAAAGTAGGCAGGCCTATCTTTACAAAAACACACACACAAAGTTCGACATTACATGGCGATCCTGCCAAACTCGGTGGACAACATACTGGTGGAACCTGCCTTACCAGCATCTGCCGTTTCCCAGCAACCAAAGGCGATAAGCATTGAGGAATACCTCAAGCGGCAACAACGACGCAAAGAAGAAGAGTTGACGAGGATTCCCGCAACATTAAAGCCGAAGCACAGAAGGGGCGGCCGCATAGTAAAGCTGAGGAGGCAATTGGCAGACCTAAAGTCTAGGGTATTTAGCGATCCACCACCACCTTGGCACCTGGCATCACAAATGTGGCTACAAATTGATGCTTTAGAAGTACAATTACAAACAAAAAAATGAACACAATAAAAGAAAAACCACTACACTAGTAACAACACAATTTTATTTATTATTTATTGAAGATACATATACTTATATATATGTTTTTATACATAACACAAAAATATTTATTTTATACTTCCGAAAATGTCGAAATGATAAATAAGTTCACAGCTGTTTACATAGAGTTGTAGAAGTTAAGAGTAACCGGTATATGAAGTAACCATATTGGCCACAAAACGTTACAGTGCTGCATTTTTAGCATAGAAACAGTGCTGTATTTTAATATAGAAGCAGTGCTGTATTTTAATATAGAAGCAGTGCAGACACGATAAAAAAAAGTATAATATTTATAAATTAGGTTAATGGAGGAAATTTTGGAATGTATAAATGAATTAGAAAAGTTAAAATCGATTTTAAAGAAAAGTATAAATAGAGTTTTTACGAATAAGTATATAGATTATAAGTTAGAAAAATTGAATATTTTGCAAAAAACGGTCGATAGGGCATTAGAAGACATCAAAGTAAAACAAAGCGAGTCTATTGAAGACAAAAATATTTCTACCTTCAAATTACGGTTTGAGGAAATTAAGAGAGAAACAGAGGAAATTTTAAAAAAATTAGAAGTAAAAGAAAACCGGCGGCAAGAGGGAGATTTACCGAATATGGCACAATTTGACATTTCAATGGTAGGTAAAAATCTACAAGTCTTCAAGGGAACATTTAAGTACTTGGAGGATTTTTTAACGCAGACTGAATTACTGCATGATTTATTGAGAGAAGAAGATAAAGAAATTTTCATTAAGTACGTCTATAATTTCAAGTTATCAACACAGGTGCGGAGCATTTTAGGTCGGGCTAATAAACCAACTACATTTGTGCACCTAAAGAAATGTTTGGAAGAGGCATATCCTAACCCTTCAACACTGCAACAGGTTTTAACCGAATTAGGTAGTGTTAAACAAGGAAATTCTAATATAACCGAATTTAGAGAAAAGATTTCGGAATTGTCAGATCAGTTAAGCTCATTTGAGATAGGAAGCTTAACAAACCCATCTGAGGAGACTAAGAATGCCATTTATAAAGTAAGCGATAATATGGCCCTTAACGTTTTTATGAAAGGGGTAAATGCAGATTATCAACCGCTGCTATTGGCAAATATTCCAATCACGTTGAATGAGGCAGCGCAGAGGTGTGTGACAGCAGAAAGAAGTTTAGGCCTAGAAAACAGAAATTTATTTCCGGTCAAAGGATTGGAGTTGCGTGGCAGGACTAACAGATACGATTACAGGTACGATAACAGGTACGATAACAGATACGATAACAGATACTATAACAGATACAATGAAAGTCATGGAAATGTCTATGATGGCAGGTTCGAGGCCGTTGGAGAATATCACGGTGGAAATCATGGCAACTACAGCAATGACAGAAGAGGTTACCAAGATAAGAACCGCGGCGAAAGATACGAATATGCTCACCGACTTAGAAATAACAGCACGAATAAGAATAGTTATAGTGGAGCAAATAATAGTGCAAGAGGGAAAAGATTTAGTAACAGTAGATATAATGATCAGAAGAGCAGAGAATTCAGAGCATTTCCTTACACTGAACAACAGGGAAACTGCGAAGGCCGGATGACCGAAGAAGTTGTCCACGAAGGCCAAATATAAGAATTTTTAATATATCTGCAAAAGCAAATGCATTTCTCGTGTTAGAATGCAAAAACATAAACAAAAAATTAAAGTTTTTAATTGACACTGGTGCAGACATTTCTATTTGTAAGGACCAGAATTTCAACAACATAAATACAATGAAATCCGCAAAACTGTCAGGAATAACAGAGGAGGCAGTACAATGTGTCGGGGCTACAAATTTGGAATTATTAATTGAAACAATGATTATATCACATGATTTCTACGTAGTCGAAGACAATTTCCCAATTTCAACTGATGGGATAATTGGTAGGGATATTTTAACTAGGTTCATGTGCAAGATAGACTTTGAAACTGTTACAATATCATTTAACATAAATAATGAAGAATTAATTTTACCAATGAATTCGAGGACTTCGGAGAATAATAATATAATTATTCCACCAAGGACGGAAGGGATATTTCCACTCAATATTCGTGTAAAAGAGGATAGTGTAGTACTAAATAAGGAGCTGATGACCGGGGTATTCCTGGCAAATTGTTTAATTCCAGCTCATGGTGTGGCACATGTCAAATTATTGAATGTTACAGATACAGAGTCAATCATAGAAAATATTGACTGTGAGATTCATCCGTTGAAAGAATACGACATATGCACTGTGAGTACCAATTTAGAAACCAATAGATTAGATGCTTTATTGAACAGTGCCGATATTGGAGCCAACGACTCATACGCAAGAGAGTCCCTTACAGACATTTTACGTGAATACCAAGATATTTTTCATCTCCCAGGGGAAAAATTAAATGTGAACAATTTTTATACACAACGTGTACAGACAACTGATACGACACCTGTTTATATAAAAAATTACAGATTACCGCAGTCACAGATGAAGGAAATTGATAAACAAGTGAAGGATCTTCAGGAAAATGACATAATAGAGCCATCAGTTAGTCCGTACAACTCACCATTATTAATTGTACCAAAGAAGTCGACTGGTGAGGAGAAAAAATGGCGACTGGTAGTAGATTTCAGGAAACTGAATGATAAGATAGTTAACGACAAGTTTCCATTAACAAGAATTGAAGACGTATTAGACAGGCTTGGCAGAGCCAGATATTTTTCCACACTGGACATGACAAGCTCTTTTCATCAAATAAACCTCCATGAGGATTCGCGTCCTCTCACTGCTTTTTCAACAGGAAATGTTCATTTCCAGTTTAAACGGCTGCCATTCGGATTGAAAATATCATCTAATAGTTTTCAAAGAATGCTAACGATTGCGTTGAGCGGATTGGATGCGGCAGCTTTCCTTTATGTGGATGACATAATTATTTTTGGATGTAGTTTAAAACACCACAATGACAATCTAAGAGAGGTATTTCGAAGATTAAGGAGGTTCAACTTAAAGCTAAACATGAATAAGTGTAAATTTTTAAAACCAGAAGTGGTATACTTAGGCCACATGATTACGGATAAAGGTGTAAAAACAGACCCAACTAAAGATCAGGCCATAACAAGCTATCCAGTGCCGAGAAATGCAGATGAAGTTAGGAGGTTTGTGGCTTTCTGCAATTATTATAGGCGATTTATACCGAACTTTGCCGATCTGGCAAAATGCTTGAATGAGCTTTTGAAGAAAAACAAATCTTTCGTGTGGAGCAATGAATGTCAAATGGCGTTTGAAACATTAAAGAATAAATTGCTAAAACCACCTATTTTAAAATACCCAGACTTTACAAAGAAATTTATTTTAACAACGGATGCGTCAAATTACGCACTTGGAGCGGTCTTATCACAGGGAGATGTAGGCTCTGATTTGCCAATTTCATATGCGAGTACATCACTGGCAAAACACGATTTAAGCAAACCAATTATAGAGAAAGAGTTGTTAGCTATACATTGGGGAATTAATTTTTTTAGACCTTATCTTTATGGTAGAAGATTTGTGGTAGTTACAGACCACAGGCCTCTTGTATCACTATTTTCGCATAAGAGCCCGTCTTCGAAAATGACGAGAATTAGGATGGATTTAAGTGATTATGATTTTGATATAATTTATAAAAAAGGAAAGATGAATACCAACGCGGATGCATTGTCGAGAATAAAATTAAATAGCGAGGCATTAAGATCGATGATTCCAATAAGGAATGAAACTGATGAAAAAGTTATGGCAGTAACAAGGAACATGAAAAAAAAAACTATATCTCCTGAAAACACGGGAGCGACGTCTTCGTCAGATGAAAAACCTGATCAACTTTTCATCTGGGGATGTACGTCGCTGTCAGATGTGAAAGGAATGAGGGAACTTAAATTCAGGTATGAAAAGACGGTGCGTAAATCATCCATCATAACGAATGGTAATGAAGTTGTTGCGGTATACGGTGATAATCCAATAAACACGACGCTGATTTTGGAGAAACTGATATCGAAGATGACAAGAATGAATATACGAGAGTTGGCGTTAAATACAGATGATGAAATATTTAAAAGCACGTCCGCTGAAGAGTTCAAACAAATTTTTAATGGTATACAGGCTAAGAGATATACAAAGATAAAGATAATATTATATAGTAATCCAGAACGAATTACATGCAAGGACAAGCAATTGAAATTAATCAGTGAATATCACGATTCACTACACGGGGGACACTTAGGTGTCAGAAAAACAATTTTGAAATTAAAACAACGGTACATATGGAAAAATATGTACAAAATGGTGAAGAACTACGTTTCTTGCTGCAAGCTATGCCAAACAAATAAACAAACTGTACATACGAAAGAAAAATTTACATTGACGCATACACCAGGAACAAGTTTTGAAGTGGTATCGATTGATACAGTAGGTCCATTGAGGTTGTCGAATCATTACAGGTATATCCTTACAATACAGTGCGATTTAACTAAGTATATTGTAGCATTTCCTATGGAAACCAAAGAGGCCGTCACAGTTGCGAAAACGTTAGTTGAACAGTTTATACTTGTTTACGGCAATTTTAAGATTATAAAATCAGATAAGGGAACAGAATTTACGAATCAATTACTGTCAGAGATATGTGGTCTTTTGGGTATTAAACAGACCTTTAGTGCACCGTACCATCATGAAACATTAGGATCTATAGAGAGAAACAATAGAGTGCTTAATGAATTTTTATTAAATTTCTCCAAGAACGACGAATGGGACACTTGGGTACCTTATTTTGCTTTTGCCTACAATACTACGCCTCACGTAGATACGGGCTACACTCCGTACGAATTGGTATTCGGTAAACTTCCATACTTGCCATGCGATGAAATAAACAATGTAAATAAAGTGTACAATACTGAAAACTATGCCAAAGAACTTAAGCTAAGATTAAAATTTTCTCTGGATAAAGCGAAAGAATTGCTAGAAAAAACAAAAATAAAAAGAGTTCTCCAAGATGAAAAGTCAAATCCACTTAATTTGAAGGTAGGAGATCTTGTACTTCTAAAGATTATTAATAGAAAGAAAAATCAACCACCGTATCAGGGACCTTATAGAATAATAAGTATGGAAGGAGTAAATACTAAAATAGATGTAAATGGAAAAACAAGAATGTATCACAATAATATGCTTAAGAAATGGAATAAAGTTTAATATGTAAAAAAGAAAAAAAAAATATTGTTTATTCATTTTTTTTCCTTTTTTTTATATAGGGTAAGGGTGTAGTGTTGTCATCGTTACTTGTTTTTCCATCCCTAATTATCAACAGCTGATCAACAGCTGTTTAGTACTAAGTATGTTTGTTAGTACTAAGTATGTTGTTATTTTAAGGATAATGTAAACAAAAGAAAATAGGATTAAATTATCCCGTTATGTATATTTATAAGCCCTTATATGAAAATAAATAAACACAGTCAAACTTTAAACTGCCTACTAATTGGCATAACCTTCTTTACTTCTTTTGGTCTAGCGCTCTTAAGTGCTTCCAAATATTAAATATTGCATTGGCACTTTTGAGTGCCTGCAAAAATATAACAAACTATTATTGTTGCCAGTGGCGTTTTTAAGCGCCGGCACACATAAAGTAGGCAGGCCTATCTTTACAAAAACACACACACAAAGTTCGACATTACAATATATATATATATATATATATATATATATATATATATATATATATATATATATATATATATATATATATATATATATATATATATATATATATATATATATATATATATATATATATATATATATATATATATATATATATATATATATATATATATATATATATATATAGTAGTTAAGTTGTTTGTTGTAGGCGCTGCTGGATGGAAAAGAGATAGCTTGGCCTTCCCGATCTCTAACATCACATTCTGCTCCAGTAAAGCCATCGCTCCCCATCGGGCCAAAATCCCTAAGAGGCTGATTGGTCTTCCCTTTCTCTCAGCCGTCATTGCGCGTCACCTATTCGTCCAATAGTTTGTAGTGTTTATGTCAGAAACTATTGATTAAATAAAGGATTATAGTGATATGAATCCTACCACGCCTTTCTCTTTCTCAGTCTAAAATAAATAGTTTGTAACGACCTTGGGCCTGGCTGAGTCTGCCTCAGCATAAGTGGAGACACGTCGTTACAATGGAGACCGGCAGGGGCAGTAAAAAACTGTTCATGACTAGAGTAAGAGAGAAATGTGTGGAAAAGTACTCAGAGTCGAAAAATTAAAAAATTAAATATATATATATAAAAAAATCGAAAATGTCGTGTTTATCGGGGGCATATGCGCTTAAGCAGGAAAATCTCGCTGCATATTTAAAATAATTTGGTCTAGAGACTACAGGAAAAGTGGAGGAACTTCGCAAGAGATTTGCTAAATTTTTAGTTGGATAGCATGATCCAGATAGACTTGAGAGGTCACTAGAGGTACGAACGAAGCAAGGTACCCAAAATTTAGTAGCATCACCGAACAGGCAGTCGTCCACACTTTCTGAAAACCCAGTTTACGTGTACCGTCTCTTGAGGATCATCATAATTGTGGAAAATAACCAGTAAAAGGAGCGCCACTTCATGTGGAGCGACCGATTCAAAATAAAGTCACAAACCCACCTGTTATCGAAAACTGCATTCTCCTAGTGGAACTGGTTAGAAAATGGGGCTCAAGTTTGATGGTGGGCAAGATCCCTAGATGAGTTGGCAAAACTGTATGACGTTCAACAATAACCAGCACTGGCAATACTGGTCCAATTTAAAACGGATTTCTTTGCTTTTTTCTTTCCACCGAGATATTTCGAAAAATTAGAGGATGAAATACGTAATAGAGTGCAACGTCCAACGGAAAGTTTTAAGGATTATGTGCTAGCCCTACAACTCCTGATGCACCATTCAGAATTGTCAGAGTCACAGAAATTAGAACGAATTTTTTGAAATGCACAACCAGATTACCAGTGGTTTATTCGTCGGACAGATTTTGCTTCTCTACCCGAACTGATAGCTTTGGCAGATGAACTAGAAAGCATCGCACGACATCTTATCAAAGCCGAGAGGAAAACCATCGATCCAATACTAACAATCACCGAGGCAACGGGCCACCCCGACATAACTGCTATCGCGGGAAACCGAGGAAGCCAGGGAGCCTATGGACAAGTCTTCGAATTATCGCTTCCAAGGGCAATCCTCGAAAAACATTCAGAATCAGACATAGCTACAAGGAGAGGAAACACGACTGCCGCTACTATTCTCCTGGTGAACAAATTGGTGACGGCAACGATCGACAGTGGAGCCACCAGGAATTGCATTAAAGCCGAATTTGTCAAAAAAAATAAAATGAATCCATATAAACTGCGTGACAAAATTGATGTCTCATTAGCCGACGGATCGAAGGTGTCTGTTTCAAAAGCAGTACAACTACATGTCATCTTTGACAATACCAACACAAACTGTACTTTCCTGGTTATGACAAACTTTAATGAAGATATTTTCCTGGAATGAGTCTTCTTAAGGTCATTCCAAACTACGACTCATTGCGCTGGGCTTACTTTCCATTGTTCTCCGGAATATGCCAGTAGTAGCACCTGCCGAAATATTACTGCAACAATTCAGCGTGAAGATCGTAGACCGAAAGGTGAGTGAAAATATTTGCCATCATATCTCGTACTATTATGGAACATACACCTGACGAGCAAAACTTAATAAACACATTTCTTGAAGAGGAGTTACCAAAATTTAGAAATTTTAGTGGTTTATCAAATATCGCTGAACATAAAATCGTTATGCTAGACGAACGCCTGATAAAACTTCGTTACGCCCAATGAAACCCAGCCATGCAAGCCATCATTGATGCCGAAGTGAACAATTCAACTGCACGAGAACCATCAAATTTCTCATATAGTTTTCCGATCACTCTTGTCAAGAAGAAAAACGGGAGTTGGAGGACGTGTATGGATTTTCGACAACTAACCCGACGATCGGTACTTGATTGCCACGGATCGATACAATTTTAAATAGGCTACGCAATGCACGGTACGTCAGTTGCCTCGATCTTAAGGATGGATATTAGCAGATACAAATGGAGCCAGAGAGCCGGAAATTTACAGCGTTTGCAGTTACAGGAAGAGGTTTATATCAATGGCGGGTAATGTCATTCGATCTACACTCTTCGCCAGGCACTTTTCAGCGGTAATTAGACAGTGATATTGGACCCGAGATGGAACCCCACGCTTTTTGCCTATTTAGACGATATAATAAATATTTAATCTGAGACTTAATCCCGAGAAATGTGAATTCTATAAACGCGAAACGAAGTACTTGGGTAACGTTATCAGCGGGGGAAGGAATCAAAACTGATCCGGAAAAAGTCGCGGCGATTGCACAAATGCAATCCCCATCCTTAGTAAAAGGAGATAGACGTTTCCTCGGTGTCACCTCATGGTATCGCCGATTCGTGCGAAGTTTTGCCGCAATAGCACAACCGCTCACCTCGTTGCTGAAGAAAGTTAAACTCTGGAAATGGGGCGCTGAACAGCAGGCTGTATTTGAGCAGTTAAAGACAAAGTTGACAGAAGCACCGTTTCTGGCCAGTCCGGATTTCGATAAGACATTTAGTTTATAAACCGATGCTGGTGATTATGGACTTGGGCAGTCCTTACGCAAGAACTTGATGGTGCCGAGAGAGTAATTGCATATGCATTTAAACCAAGCTGAGAAAAACTACTCTGCAACCGAAAAAGAGTGCATTGCAATCATTTGTGGTATCCGTCAGATGAGACCATACGTGGAAGTATATCCATTCATCGTTATTACGGATCATCTATCCTTAAAATGGCTAAATTCGATAGAGAGTCCAACCGGAAGACTTGCCAGAGTACCGAAAGGGAAAACATAATTTTCTTGCAGATGCTTTGTCCCGGGAACCAATCGAAACTCTGAACCTGGCCAGTGTGAAGACGACTAAACCTGGGAAATGCACATGGCTGTATAAACTGACTAACGACGTTTGCAAGAATCCCACCAAATTTTTCTATTATACGATTGTCGGAAACCATTTATATCGACACTTTCCGCGACAGAATAACGAAGAAGTTGACACCGCATGGAAACTGTGTGTGGCAACTCAGCTTAGCGAAAGGGCGTTGAAAGAAAATCATGACAGCACAACAGCGGGGCACCTTGGGATACGAAAAACCACCCACAAAATTGCAAGTCGTTATTATTGGCCAGGAATGTTCCGAGACGTAAGCCGATATGTGAGACAGTGTAAATTATGTCAGCGGTATAAAGCAAGTCAACAGCCACCGGTCGGGGAAATGTTAACGCGAGTGTCCGAGGAACCATGGGCCACCATATGTGCAAATTTCGTGGGTACTTTACGCAGAACTAAGCACGGCAACACTATGTTGTTGGTGATTTTTGATCGGTTCTCAAAATTGACCGAGGTTGTTCCGTTACGAAAGGCAAGTGCGGAAAGTTTGGTCAAGTCTTGTCGAGAGAGGATAATTTCGAGATATGGAGTACCAAAGAAAATTATCACTGATAACGGAACACAGTTTACGTCCCGTTTGTTTCAACGATTTTTAGAAGACATGGGTATCCAGCAACAATGCACAGCGCCGTACACCCCAGAATCCAACGGAACGCACAAACCGAACAGTGAAGGCCACGATTGCCCAAGTTCCACGTAACCAACACCAGAAATGGGATGAATATCTGCCCGAGATAATGTTGGCGGTCAACACCAGTGTAGCAGAATTGGCTGGTTATTCTCCGGCATACCTTAACCAAGGTAAAGAACCACGACTACCGAGAGCCCTTTATGATGAAGTTACGGTTGGAAAAGGTGGCATGAACTGAAGACCGGGCCAAGGACCTAAAAGATATTTTCCAAATCGTTAGCCATTATTTGTCCAGGGCATCGCGAGAACAACAGTGCCGCTACAATTTACGACGAAGGTCGTGGAAACCCAAAATTGGAGATAGAGTTCTTGTCCGTGAACATCCACTCTCCAAAGTTATAGAAAATTTTGCTGCCAAGTTAGCTCCAAAATTTACTGTCCGTTTATCGTTAAAGATTTTGTATCCCCTGTTATTCTAACTGTCCGTCGGGAATACTCTAACAAAACGCGTACTGTCTACATTAACGATATTAAACCCTATATAACCCAGTAGTTTGTGTCGACACAACAATACCATCTTCCGCGGTTCCGGAGACGAATCTCGAAAGACGACTCTCGCTGAAAAAGCGGGTCATAGTACTCCAGTAGAAACAATTATATTAAATGACAGCGAATATGCCGGAAAGTCAGTCACTGGGAACATATTGGTTCACACCAAACATGGCACCATGCTTTTCCTCACCCGGATGGTCTGTGAGATACCGCATATGCCAGGGAAGAATCTATGGACGGAACGAGGGCCAGAAGTTGAGGCGGAGACCATACCAAGATCGGAGGAGGAAATAATAATTGTGGACATTGACGAAGAAGGCTAAACCATTATCCACCGCGATTCCTCAGTGCCGTTACCTTCTCCCATGAAACAGGGCCCAAGACAGCCAATTCCGACAGCAAGGTCTTCAATGCTATAAAAGGGCAGTGACACTCGAGCTCTTTGTGCCAATCGACAATGAAGCTCTGTCGACGCCAACTAATGGATCTTATCGCATGTCGGAAAGAGTCAACTACAGGCTGCAGCCTGTGATCGAGCCTGTTACCCCTGGTACATCAATCTCTACACCGTTTAAAGTGGTTCATGATGGGGTCCACGTCATCCTTGCTGAGACACCAGAACTGCGAAATGTTGTTGAAGAGTCGATGAAAAACTGGCGCCAGAAGCGGTTGAAGTTTAATAAAGAAATTGCAGGAAAATGGTTCCAAATTATTATTAACAAGGACGGCAGTGTGTTCATCACGGCACTACCCCCACGCTTATAACTGGAACGGGAGGGGTAATGTAACGACAAAAGTCGACTCCCTCGTTTTTGTCAACATAAGATAAACTATTCTTCTATTATTTTATTATATTATTTACCTTTAAGAAATTATTTAGTATTTTACAAATTTATTTGCAAAGAAAATGAATTAAAAATTGAGTATTATAAAAAATACATATATGTACATATGATACATATAGTAATGGGAGCGTGCAAACAGGCCTCAGAATTTTAAATTCAAATTTTACGGAAATTCGGGCCTTGAACGTGAATCATATGATCGCAGTGCAGCCAACATCTACATACCAAAACGGTCAGGCGGGAATGTGAAGATATTGGTGTGTGTGTGTGAGTGGAACGCAATAGGGTACAAAAAGACCGTGGGTGGACGAGTTCGAGACAGTTGGTCATTGGACGGCGACAGGTAAGAGTGACAGCAGCTAGAGGTAGTTTGTTTATCCGCAAGGATTTTAACAAGAGGAAGTCTTTTCTGATTTACAGTGACGCCTCTCCGTTATCCAGTGACGGCGCCGCCGTGCTACAGGGACGCCGCCGGTCTACAGTGACGTAGCCGTCGTTCTCCAGTGACGCCGCTGATCTACAGCGACGCCGCCGCCGTTCTCCAGTGAAGCCATTGAGCCAAAATCCCTGAGAGGCTGATTGGTCTTCCCTTTCTCTCAGCCGTCATCGCGTGTCACGCAAAACAATTTGAAAGAGAACGACTTTGTCATCGTAAAAGACGACCATTTACCTCCAACTGAGTGGCGGTTGGGCCGAATAAAGGAGGTTGTCTACGGTAAAGATAATATTGGTCGTGTTGCTGAAATCAAAACTCAGAACGGAATAATAACGCGTCCGATCGTGAAACTCTGCATACTCCCATCTCAACAACCTAACACAAATCAAAATAAAACTAAACTTGAATCTTGCTAATGATCATATTTTCAAACTCCAATTATTTATTGCACGTTTTTTGTTTCTTTTCTCTTGTTTTTCTCCTCAGAACCGAGGACCACCGTGGAAGATGCCAACTTTGTCGCAAGAATCACTTGCTCAAGCGATGCCCGGACTTTCGATGGATGTCCGCGGTCGAGCGACGCGAATCCGTCAAAAAACTGGAAGTCTGCCTCAACTGTCTGTCCGATTGGCACCAACGCGCTGAGTGCACTTCGGCATCGCGATGCATTGTTTGTTCGCACCGCCACCACACCATGATTCACCAAGAGGACATTAACGCCAGCTCCTCCACTCTAGAAGGAAACCTTCCTGACGCACCTACCGTTTAGGATCTTAAGGGCTATCCCATCAAGGCGTTGGAAAAGGCTCTGAGTAAGGCCCCAATCAATTTTTATGAAATAGCTCAGGCTAGCCTTAAGGAAGCCAAGAAGGATGAACCAACCGCTGTGACCGACCATAATAATGTCGAAGCTGGTGCAGCTGCAATGGTGGCAGACCCTGTACCTTCGAAAATTGACGCCGACGAGGCCCCAACTAGCAGCCAAACTATCACTAAATTGACCAAGCGCACAACGGAATGCAAGCCTTTAAATAGACCTCACGGACAGAATTGCAAAGCGATCGCTTCTGTCGTGCTGTGTGACCTAAGAGCAGGAGATAGAACCGTTTCCGTAACGCTGGCTCTAGACCAAAATGTGCAATTTTCGCACGTCTTGTACGAAATGGTCGAACCGTGCGAAATGGAGAGAGAATATGCCATTCGGAGTCTTTCAAGTTGTCACCAAAACCAATCACGTTTGGCTTCAATACTTTGTGATCGTAGACAAAGTACAGGTCAATATGCCAGCCCCAGTCAACGACCAGCTGCTTCCTATGCTCCTGGAGTTCAATGATGTTGTCCGTGATATGTGGGCACATCCTATGCCACACGAGTTTGGTCCAATCCACAGTATTATCGGCCGCGACCTCTACAACGATATTCTAAAGGGCCTATCCGCCCGTCTGGATAGCTATACCTTCATCAAGGTCCAGAACACCAAGTATGGCGTTGTCATGCATGGATGTCTGTGCGACTCCACCAATATTTAGGCGCGGAATATGTTGAATCCATAATTCAACAATAGTTTTAAGATTTAATTCCATATTCATTTCTCTACTATTTTCATATTTTTCCATTATATTTCATATCCTTAAGTGTAAAGTACCCTTAAGTTTCTAAAGTGAATTCGCCTGAAATGGCATATATTGGTCTTATTTACATTGAATTACTCTCTTTCTCTTTCTTTCTCTAAATCATTTTAATATGGCCGCTTGAGCCACCTTAGCTTTAGTTTACAATTTAGTTACCATCAACTCATCAAACAATAAAGACGGTAGAACTGCCACCTATTAGAAGTAATTCCGGTTGGTCTTTTTATTTGTTTGAAAGAGTACTCCCTAGGACCTCCCAGAAGTGCAAGAGCGAATTCCACAGTTTTTTGTTTGGAATATTTTTTATGTGTTGTTTTGAAAAATGTAACGACGTGTTTCCACTTAAGCTGGGGCAGACTCTGCTATGCCCAAGGTCGTTAAAAACTATTTATTTTAGACCGAGAAAGAGGGAGGTGAAGTAGGATCATGTAACTATAATCCTTTATTTAATCAATAGTTTCTGACATAAACACTACAAACTATTCGACGAATAGGTGACACGCGATGACGGCTGAGAGAAAGGGAAGACCAATCAGCCTCTCAGGGATTTTGGCTCAATGGCTTCACTGGAGAACGGCGGCGGCGTCGCTGTAGATCGGCGGCGTCACTGGAGAACGACGGCTACGTCGCTGTAGACTGGCGGCGTCCCTGTAGCACGGCGCTGCGTCCCTGTAGATCGACGGCGGCGTCACTGGATAATGGAGAGGCGTCACTGTAAATCAGACCAGACTTCCTCTTGTTAAACCCCTTGCGGATAAACAAACTACCTCTAGCTGCTGTCACTCTTACCTGTCGCCGTCCAATGACCAACTGTCTCGAACTCGTCCACCCACGGTCTTTTTGTACCCTATTGCGTTCCACTCACACACACACACCAATATCTTCACATTCCCGCCTGACCGTTTTGGTATGTAGATGTTAACTGCACTGCGATCATATGATTCACGTTCAAGGCCCGAATTTCCGTAAAATTTGAATTTAAAATTCTGAGGCCTGTTTGCACGCTCCCATTACTATATGTATCATATGTATATGTATTTTTTATAATACTCAATTTTTAATTCATTTTCTTTGCAAATAAATTTGTAAAATACTAAATAATTTCTAAAAGGTAAATAATATAATAAAATAATAGAGAATAGTTTATCTTATGTTGACAAAAACGAGGGAGTCGACATTACCCCTCCCGTTCCAGTAATAAGCGTGGGGGTAGTGCCGTGATGAACACACTGCCGTCCTTGTTAATAATAATTTGGAACCATTTTCCTGCAATTTCTTTATTAAACTTCAACCGCTTCTGGCGCCAGTTTTTCATCGACTCTTCAACAACCTTTCGCAGTTCTGGTGTCTCAGCAAGGATGACGTGGACCCCCTCATGAACCACTTTAAATGGTGTGGAGATTGATGTACCAGGGGTAACAGGCTCGATCACAGGCTGCAGCCTGTAGTTGACTCTTTCCGACATGCGATAAGATCCATTAGTTGGCGTCGACGGAGCTTCATTGTCGATTGGCACAAAGAGCTCGAGTGTCACTGCCCTTTTATAGCATTGAAGACCCTGCTGTCGGAATTGGCTGTCTTGGGCCCTGTTTCATGGGAGAAGGTAACGGCACTGAGGAATCGCGGTGGATAATGGTTTAGCCTTCTTCGTCAATGTCCACAATTATTATTTCCTCCTCCGATCTTGGTATGGTCTCCGCCTCAACTTCTGGCCCTTGTTCCGTCCATAGATTCTTCCCTGGCGTAGGCGGTATCTCACAGACCATCCGGGTGAGGAAAAGCATGGTGCCAGGTTTGGTGTGAACCAATATGTTCCCAGTGACTGACTTTCCGGCATATTCCCCGGGGTTGGTGGATACTCCAGTCCTTTGGTGTCATCTGTGGCCGGCAGGACTTTGGTGTCTCCATGTCGCTGTCATTTAATATAATCGTCTCTACTGGAGTACTATGACCCGCTTTTTCAGTGAGATTCGTCTTTCGAGATTCGTCTCCGGAACCGCGGAAGTAAACAAGATGGTATAGTTATGTCGACACAAACTACTGGGTTATATAGGGTTTAATATCGTTAATGTAGACAGTACGCGTTTTGTTAGAGTATTCCCGACGGACAGTTAGAATAACAGGGGATACAAAATCTTTAACGATAAACGGACAGTAAATTTTGGAGCTAACTTGGCAGCAAAATTTTCTATAACTTTGGAGAGTGGATGTTCACGGACAAGAACTCTATCTCCAATTTTGGGTTTCCACGACCTACGTCGTAAATTGTAGCGGCACTTTTGTTCTCGCGATGCCCGGGACAAATAATGGCTAACGATTTGGAAAATATCTTTTAGCTCCTTGGCCCGGTCTTCAGTTCATTCCACATTTTCCTACCGTAACTTTATTATAAAGGGCTCTCGGTAGTCGTGGTTCTTTACCTTGGTTAAGGTATGCCGGAGAATAACCAGCCAATTCTGCTACACTGGTGTTGACCGCCAACATTATCTCGGGCAGATATTCATCCCATTTCTGGTGTTGGTTACGTAGAACTTGGGCAATCGTGGCCTTCACTGTTCGGTTTGTGCGTTCCGTTGGATTCTGGGGTGTACGGCGCTGTGCATTGTTGCTGGATACCCATGTCTTCTAAAAATCGTTGAAACAAACGGGACGTAAACTGTGTTCCGTTATCAGTGATAATTTTCTTTGGTACTCCATATCTCGAAATTATCCTCTCTCGACAAGACTTGACCAAACTTTCCGCACTTGCCTTTCGTAACGGAACAACCTCGGTCAATTTTGAGAACCGATCAAAAATCACCAACAACATAGTGTTGCCGTGCTTAGTTCTGCGTAAAGTACCTACGAAATTTGCACATATGGTGGCCCATGGTTCCTCGGACACTCGCGTTAACATTTCCCCGACCGGTGGCTGTTGACTTGCTTTATACCGCTGACATAATTTACACTGTCTCACATATCGGCTTACGTCTCGGAACATTCCTGGCCAATAATAACGACTTGCAATTTTGTGGGTGGTTTTTCGTATCCCAAGGTGCCCCGCTGTTGTGCTGTCATGATTTTCTTTCAACGCCCTTTCGCTAAGCTGAGTTGCCACACACAGTTTCCATGCGGTGTCAACTTCTTCGTTATTCTGTCGCGGAAAGTGTCGATATAAATGGTTTCCGACAATCGTATAATAGAAAAATTTGGTTGGATTCTTGCAAACGTCGTTAGTCAGTTTATACAGCCATGTGCATTTCCCAGGTTTAGTCGTCTTCACACTGGCCAGGTTCAGAGTTTCGATTGGTTCCCGGGACAAAGCATCTGCAAGAAAATTATGTTTTCCCTTTCGGTACTCTGGCAAGTCTTCCGGTTGGACTCTCTATCGAATTTAGCCATTTTAAGGATAGATGATCCGTAATAACGATGAATGGATATACTTCCACGTATGGTCTCATCTGACGGATACCACAAATGATTGCAATGCACTCTTTTTCGGTTGCAGAGTAGTTTTTCTCAGCTTGGTTTAAATGCATATGCAATTACTCTCTCGGCACCATCAAGTTCTTGCGTAAGGACTGCCCAAGTCCATAATCACCAGCATCGGTTTATAAACTAAATGTCTTATCGAAATCCGGACTGGCCAGAAACGGTGCTTCTGTCAACTTTGTCTTTAACTGCTCAAATACAGCCTGCTGTTCAGCGCCCCATTTCCAGAGTTTAACTTTCTTCAGCAACGAGGTGAGCGGTTGTGCTATTGCGGCAAAACTTCGCACGAATCGGCGATACCATGAGGTGACACCGAGGAAACGTCTATCTCCTTTTACTAAGGATGGGGATTGCATTTGTGCAATCGCCGCGACTTTTTCCGGATCAGTTTTGATTCCTTCCCCCGCTGATAACGTTACCCAAGTACTTCGTTTCGCGTTTATAGAATTCACATTTCTCGGGATTAAGTCTCAGATTAAATATTTATTATATCGTCTAAATAGGCAAAAAGCGTGGGGTTCCATCTCGGGTCCAATATCACTGTCTAATTACCGCTGAAAAGTGCCTGGCGAAGAGTGTAGATCGAATGACATTACCCGCCATTGATATAAACCTCTTCCTGTAACTGCAAACGCTGTAAATTTCCGGCTCTCTGGCTCCATTGGTATCTGCTAATATCCATCCTTAAGATCGAGGCAACTGACGTACCGTGCATTGCGTAGCCTATTTAAAATTGTATCGATCCGTGGCAATCAAGTACCGATCGTCGGTTCAGTTGTCGAAAATCCATACACGTCCTCCAACTCCCTTTTTCTTCTTGACAAGAGTGATCGGAAAACTATATGAGAAATTTGATGGTTCTCTACATTCTCGTGCAGTTGAATTGTTCACTTCGGCATCAATGATGGCTTGCATGGCTGGGTTTCTTTGGGCGTAACGAAGTTTTATCAGGCGTTCGTCTAGCATAACGATTTTATGTTCACCGATATTTGATAAACCACTAAAATTTCTAAATTTTGGTAACTCCTCTTCAAGAAATGTGTTTATTAAGTTTTGCTCGTCAGGTGTATGTTCCATAATAGTACGAGATATGATGGCAAATATTTTCACTCACCTTTCGGTCTACGATCTTCACGCTGAATTGTTGCAGTAATATTTCGGCAGGTGCTACTACTGGCATCTTCCGGAGAACAATGGAAAGTAAGCCCAGCGCAATGAGTCGTAGTTTGGAATGACCTTAAGAAGTCTCATCCCAGGAAAATATCTTCATTAAAGTTTGTCATAACCAGGAAAGTACATTTTGTGTTGGTATTGTCAAAGATGACATGTAGTTGTACTGCTTTGGAAACAGACACCTTCGATCCGTCGGCTAATGAGACATCAATTTTGTCACGCAGTCTATATGGATTCATTATATTTTTTTTGACAAATTCGGCTTTAATGCAATTCCTGGTGGCTCCACTGTCGATCGTTGCCGTCACCAATTTGTTCACCAGGAGAATAGTAGCGGCAGTCGTGTTTCCTCTCCTTGTAGCTATGTCTGATTCTGAATGTTTTTCGAGGATTGCCCTTGGAAGCGATAATTCGAAGACTTGTCCATAGGCTCCCTGGCTTCCTCGGTTTCACGCGATAGCAATTATGTCGGGGTGGCCCGTTGCCTCGGTGGTTGTTAGTATTGGATCGATGGTTTTCCTCTCGGCTTTGATAAGATGTCGTGCGATGCTTTCTAGTTCATCTGCCAAAGCTATCAGTTCGGGTAGAGAAGCAAAATCTCTCCGACGAATAAACCACTGGTAATCTGGTTGTGCATTTCAAAAAATTCGTTCCAATTTCTGTGACTCTGACAATTCTGAATGGTGCATCAGGAGTTGTAGGGCTAGCACATAATCCTTAAAACTTTCCGTTGGACGTTGCACTGTATTACGTATTTCATCCTCTAATTTTTCGAAATATCTCGGTGGAAAGAAAAAAGCAAAGAAATCCGTTTTAACATTGGACCAGTATTGCCAGTGCTGGTTATTGTTGCACGTCATACAGTTTTGCCAACTCCTCTAGGGATCTTGCCCACCATCATACTTGAGACCCATTTTCTAACCAGTTCCACTAGGAGAATGCAGTTTTCGATAACAGGTGGGTTTGTGACTTTATTTTGAATCGGTCGCTCCACATGAAGTGGCGCTCCTTTTACTGGTTATTTTCCACAATTATGATGATCCTCAAGAGACGGTACACGTAAACTGGGTTTTCAGAAAGTGTGGACGACTGCCTGTTCAGTGATGCTACTAAATTTTGGTACCTTGCTTCGTTCGTACCTCTAGTGACCTCTCAAGTCTATCTGGATCATGCTATCCAACTAAAAATTTAGCAAATCTCTTGCGAAGTTCCTCCACTTTTCCTGTAGTCTCTAGACCAAATTATTTTAAATATGCAGCGAGATTTTCCTGCTTAAGCGCATATGCCCCCGATAAACACGACATTTTCGATTTTTTTATATATATTTATTTAATTTTTTAATTTTTCGACTCTGAGTACTTTTACACACATTTCTCTCTTACTCTAGTCATGAACAGTTTTTTACTGCCCCTGCCGGTCTCCATTGTAACGACGTGTCTCCACTTATGCTGGGGCAGACTCAGCCAGGCCCAAGGTCGTTACAAACTATTTATTTTAGACTGAGAAAGAGAAAGGTGTGGTAGGATTCATATCACTATAATCCTTTATTTAATCAATAGTTTCTTACATAAACACTACAAACTATTGGACGAATAGGTGACGCGCAATGACGGCTGAGAGAAAGGGAAGACCAATCAGCCTCTTAGGGATTTTGGCCCGATGGGGAGCGACGGCTTTACTGGAGAAGAATGTGATGTTAGAGATCGGGAAGGCCAAGCTATCTCTTTTCCATCCAGCAGCGCCTACAACAAACAACTTAACTACAGCAGTGGAAATAGAGATCGGGAAGTCCAGCCTATCTCTTCCTATACTACTACAAGGAGAATTTCCAGAGAGAAGACCAGACTTTCTCTTGTTAAAACCCTTACGCATGCACTAACTACCTCTAGCTACTGTCACTCTTACCTATTGCCGTCCAATGACCAACTGTCTCGAACTCGTCCGCCCACGCTCTTTTTATACTCAGTTGCGTTTTATACACACACCAATACCTTCACATTACCGCCTGACCATTTTGGTATGTAGATGTTGGCTGCACTGCGATCATATGATTCACGTTCAAGTCCCAAATTTCCGTTAAATTTGAATTTGAAATTCTGAGGCCTGTTTGCACGCCCCCACTGCTATATATATATATATATATATATATATATATATATATATATATATATATATATATATATATATATATATATATATATATATATATATTATATATATATATATATATATATATATATATATATATATATATATATATATATATATATATATATATAAATATATATATATATATATATATATATATATATATATATATATATATATATATATATATATATATATATATATATATATATATATATATATATATATATATATATATATAGTAGTGCAACAATAACCAGCACTAGCAATACTTGTCCAATGTTAAAATGGATTTCTTTGCTTTTTTCTTTCCACCGAGATATTTCGAAAAATTAGAGGATGAAATACGTAATAGAGTGCAACATCCAACGGAAAGTTTTAAGGATTATGTGCTAGCCCTACAACTCCTGATGCACCATTCAGAATTGTCAGAGTCACAGAAATTGGAACGAATTTTTTGAAATGCACAACCAGATTACCAGTGGTTTATTCGTCGGAGAGATTTTGCTTCTCTACCCGAACTGATAGCTTTGGCAGATGAACTAGAAAGCATCGCACGACATCTTATCAAAGCCGAGCGGAAAACCATCGATCCAATACTAACAACCACCGAGGCAACGGGCCACCCCGACATAATTGCTATCGCGTGAAACCGAGGAAGCCAGGGAGCCTATGGACAAGTCTTCGAATTATCGCTTCCAAGGGCAATCCTCGAAAAACATTCAGAATCAGACATAGCTACAAGGAGAGGAAACACGACTGCCGCTACTATTCTCCTGGTGAACAAATTGGTGACGGCAACGATCGACAGTGGAGCCACCAGGAATTGCATTAAAGCCGAATTTGTCAAAAAAAATAAAATGAATCCATATAAACTGCGTGACAAAATTGATGTCTCATTAGCCGACGGATCGAAGGTGTCTGTTTCAAAAGCAGTACAACTACATGTCCTCTTTGACAATACCAACACAAAATGTACTTTCCTGGTTATGACAAACTTTAATGAAGATATTTTCCTGGGATGAGACTTCTTAAGGTCATTCCAAACTACGACTCATTGCGCTGGGCTTACTTTCCATTGTTCTCCGGAAGATGCCAGTAGTAGCACCTGCCGAAATATTACTGCAACAATTCAGCGTGAAGATCGTAGACCGAAAGGTGAGTGAAAATATTTGCCATCATATCTCGTACTATTATGGAACATACACCGCACGAGCAAAACTTAATAAACACATTTCTTGAAGAGGAGTTACCAAAATTTAGAAATTTTAGTGGTTTATCAAATATCGGTGAACATAAAATCGTTATGCTAGACGAACGCCTGATAAAACTTCGTTACGCCCAAAGAAACCCAGCCATGCAAGCCATCATTGATGCCGAAGTGAACAATTCAACTGCACGAGAATGTAGAGAACCATCAAATTTCTCATATAGTTTTCCGATCACTCTTGTCAAGAAGAAAAAGGGAGTTGGAGGACGTGTATGGATTTTCGACAACTGAACCGACGATCGGTACTTGATTGCCACGGATCGATACAATTTTAAATAGGCTACGCAATGCACGGTACGTCAGTTGCCTCGATCTTAAGGATGGATATTAGTTCCGGTTCCGGAGACGAATCTCGAAAGACGAATCTCACTGAAAAAGCGGGTCATAGTACTCCAGTAGAGACGATTATATTAAATGACAGCGACATGGAGACACCAAAGTCCTGCCGGCCACAGATGACACCAAAGGACTGGAGTATCCACCAACCCCGGGGAATATGCCGGAAAGTCAGTCACTGGGAACATATTGGTTCACACCAAACCTGGCACCATGCTTTTCCTCACCCGGATGGTCTGTGAGATACCGCCTACGCCAGGGAAGAATCTATGGACGGAACGAGGGCCAGAAGTTGAGGCGGAGACCATACCAAGATCGGAGGAGGAAATAATAATTGTGGACATTGACGAAGAAGGCTAAACCATTATCCACCGCGATTCCTCAGTGCCGTTACCTTCTCCCATGAAACAGGGCCCAAGACAGCCAATTCCGACAGCAGGGTCTTCAATGCTATAAAAGGGCAGTGACACTCGAGCTCTTTGGGCCAATCGACAATGAAGCTCCGTCGACGCCAACTAATGGATCTTATCGCATGTCGGAAAGAGTCAACTACAGGCTGCAGCCTGTGATCGAGCCTGTTACCCCTGGTACATCAATCTCCACACCATTTAAAGTGGTTCATGAGGGGGTCCACGTCATCCTTGCTGAGACACCAGAACTGCGAAAGGTTGTTGAAGAGTCGATGAAAAACTGGCGCCAGAAGCGGTTGAAGTTTAATAAAGAAATTTCAGGAAAATGGTTCCAAATTATTATTAACAAGGACGGCAGTGTGTTCATCACGGCACTACCCCCACGCTTATAACTGGAACGGGAGGGGTAATGTAACGACAAAAGTCGACTCCCTCGTTTTTGTCAACATAAGATAAACTATTCTTCTATTATTTTATTATATTATTTACCTTTAAGAAATTATTTAGTATTTTACAAATTTATTTGCAAAGAAAACGAATTAAAAATTGAGTATTGTAAAAAATACATATACATATGATACATATAGTAATGGGAGCGTGCAAACAGGCCTCAGAATTTTAAATTCAAATTTTACGGAAATTCGGGCCTTGAACGTGAATCATATGATCGCAGTGCAGTTAACATCTACATACCAAAACGGTCAGGCGGGAATGTGAAGATATTGGTGTGTGTGTGTGAGTGGAACGCAATAGGGTACAAAAAGACCGTGGGTGGACGAGTTCGAGACAGTTGGTCATTGGACGGCGACAGGTAAGAGTGACCGCAGCTAGAGGTAGTTTGTTTATCCGCAAGGGTTTTAACAAGAGGAAGTCTGGTCTGATTTACAGTGACGCCTCTCCGTTATCCAGTGACGCCGCCGCCGATCTACAGGGACGCAGCGCCGTGCTACAGGGACGCCGCCGTCGTTCTCCAGTGACGCCGCCGATCTACAGCGACGCCGCCGCCGTTCTCCAGTGAAGCCATTGAGCCAAAATCCCTGAGAGGCTGATTGGTCTTCCCTTTCTCTCAGCCGTCATCGCGTGTCACCTATTCGTCGAATAGTTTGTAGTGTTTATGTCAGAAACTATTGATTAAATGAAGGATTATAGTTACATGATCCTACTTCACCTCCCTCTTTCTCGGTCTAAAATAAATAGTTTGTAACGACCTTGGGCATAGCAGAGTCTGCCCCAGCTTAAGTGGAAACACGTCGTTACATTTTTCAAAACAACACATAAAAAATATTCCAAACAAAAAACTGTGGAATTCGCTCTTGCACTTCTGGGAGGTCCTAGGGAGTACTCTTTGAAACAAATAAAAAGACCAACCGGAATTACTTCTAATAGGTGGCAGTTCTACCGTCTTTATTGTTTGATGAGTTGATGGTAACTAAATTGTAAACTAAAGCTAAGGTGGCCTCAAGCGGCCATATTAAAATGATTTAGAGAAAGAAAGAGAAAGAGAGTAATTCAATGTAAATAAGACCAATATATGCCATTTCAGGCGAATTCACTTTAGAAACTTAAGGGTACTTTACACTTAAGGATATGAAATATAATGGAACAATATGAAAATAGTAGAGAAATGAATATGGAATTAAATCTTAAAACTATTGTTGAATTATGGATTCAACATATTCCGCGCCTAAATATTGGTGGGGTCGCACAGACATTCATGCATGACAACGCCATACTTGGTGTTCTGGACCTTGATGAAGGGATAGCTATCCAGACGGGCGGATAGGCCCTTTAGAATATCGTTGTAGAGGTCGCGGCCGATAATACTGTGGATTGGACCAAACTCGTGTGGCATAGGATGTGCCCACATATCACGGACAACATCATTGAACTCCAGGAGCATAGGAAGCAGCTGGTCGTTGACTGGGGCTGGCATATTGACCTGTACTTTGTCTACGATCACAAAGTCTTGAAGCCAAACGTGATTGGTTTTGGTGACAACTTGAAAGACTCCGAATGGCATATTCTCTCTCCATTTCGCACGGTTCGACCATTTCGTACAAGACGTGCGAAAATTGCACATTTTGGTTTAGAGCCAGCGTTACGGAAACGGTTCTATCTCCTGCTCTTAGGTCACACAGCACGACAGAAGCGATCGCTTTGCAATTCTGTCCGTGAGGTCTATTTAAAGGCTTGCATTCCGTTGTGCGCTTGGTCAATTTAGTGATAGTTTGGCTGCTAGTTGGGGCCTCGTCGGCGTCAATTTTCGAAGGTACAGGGTCTGCCACCATTGCAGCTGCACCAGCTTCGACATTATTATGGTCGGTCACAGCAGTTGGTTCATCCTTCTTGGCTCCCTTAAGGCTAGCCTGAGCTATTTCATAAAAATTGATTGGGGCCTTAATCAGAGCCTTTTCCAACGCCTTGATGGGATAGCCCTTAAGATCCTGAACGGTAGGTGCGTCAGGAAGGTTTCCTTCTAGAGTGGAGGAGCTGGCGTTAATGTCCTCTTGGTGAATCATGGTGTGGTGGCGGTGCGAACAAACAATGAATCGCGATGCCGAAGTGCACTCAGCGCGTTGGTGCCAATCGGACAGACAGTTGAAGCAGACTTCCAGTTTTTTGACGGATTCGCGTCGCTCGACCGCGGACATCCGTCGAAAGTCCGGGCATCGCTTGAGCAAGTGATTCTTGCGACAAAGTTGGCATCTTCCACGGTGGTCCTCGGTTCTGAGGAGAAAAACAAGAGAAAAGAAACAAAAAACGTGCAATAAATAATTGGAGTTTGAAAATATGATCATTAGCAAGATTCAAGTTTAGTTTTATTTTGATTTGTGTTAGGTTGTTGAGATGGGAGTATGCAGAGTTTCACGATCGGACGCGTTATTATTCCGTTCTGAGTTTTGATTTCAGCAACACGACTAATATTATCTTTACCGTAGACAACCTCCTTTATTCGGCCCAACCGCCACTCAGTTGGAGGTAAATGGTCGTCTTTTACGATGACAAAGTCGTTCTCTTTCAAATTGTTTTGCGTAGACTTCCACTTGTATCTCCTTTGAAGTTCCGTAATATACTCCGATTTCCATCTCTGGCTGAATATGTGTTGTATTGCATTCAGTCTTCTCCATCTATTCAAATACGATAAATTCTCTCTTGGAGGATCTTCCGGGGCCTCAGGATGAGCTGTCGAAGGGGCGCCACGTAAAAAATTACCGGGCGTTAATGGTAACAATTCTGATACGTTGTCTGACATGGGTGACAACGGCCTCGAATTCAAAATTGCTTCTATGCGGATCAGTAGGGTGCTAAATTCCTCGTAAGTGAAGCTCAGATTACTTGACACTTTTTTAAGGTGAGACTTCATTACTTTTACTGCTGCCTCCCAGAGGCCTCCCATGTGTGGAGCATATGGAGGTATAAATGACCATGTGAAGCCTTGCAGTCAAAATTTATTGATGATACACTTTTCTGCTGACTTTAGGAACGCATGATGATCCTGTAGTAGTTTATAACTAGCGCCAACAAAATTTTTCCCATTATCGGAGAACATCGTTTTTGGCACACCTCGTCGGCCTGTAAATCTTGTAAAAGCTGCTAAGAACGAATCTGTAGAAAGGTCCGAACACACCTCTAAATGAACAGCTCGGGTTGAAAAGCAGACGAACACTGCCGCATAGCCTTTCAAAAGTTTAGCATCCCTCAAAGTCGTGCTTTTAATAATAAAAGGACCTGCGAAGTCTACTCCTGTATAAGTGAAGGGCAGCGAAAATGTTACCCGTTCGGGTGGCAACGAAGCCATTATTTGGTTTTGGAATTTACGTTTAAATATCGTACATGCCTTGCACGCTCGAATACATTTTCGAATGCCATTTTTAAGCCTGGTGATGTAAAAACCTTGTCGAATGGCACGCAGCATAACATTATATTCTGCATGACATAGTATTTGGTGACTGTATTTTATAAGGAGATCGGCTAAGTGTGATCTTTCTGGGACAAGAATCGGATGTCGCTCGTCGTAACTAAGACCTGAATTCTCCAAGCGACCGCGGACTCGCATTACACCGTTTTTGTCCCGAAAATGAGCTAGTGCACTAATGTTACTTTTGATATTTATTAATTTGTTCCTCATTAGACAATCGTATTCGTGTGGGTAGTAGGTTTGCTGAGAAATACTAAGTAAACGATTTTGGTTTGATTAATTTCAATGGTCGAAATGTCAATACTCTTAGGGCGAGAATGAGCTTTTTCAAACACCCGTAGAACATAGCTCATAACACGTAGGGTGCGAACGTACGATGAAAATCTTGTGATGATACATTCATTAGCGGTTGTGTAGAAACTAGACGATTTTTTTACTTCCTAGTCTGTAGGATCAAAACATCGAGGTTCTGGCCATGATTCAACTGGTTTTTGAATCCAAGGCGGACCATTCCACCAAAGACGATTTTGGATCAAGTCATGCGGTAAGCTGCCACGAGTGCCCAGATCAACTGGATTTTCCTCTGTCTTGACATTTTTCCAATTAGTAATACTGGTAAAATTCTGAATTTCCGATATTCGGTTGGCAACAAAGGTCTTAAGGGTTTGGGGAGACCTTTGTAGCCATCCTAGCACTATAGACGAATCAGTCCATAAGTGTAACTCAAAGTCAGAATTCAAGGACTCAGTCACGACTTTTACTAAGTTGGTGAGTAATATTGCGCCACATAACTCAAGTTTTGGAATCGTCGTCCTTTTAATAGGAGCAACCCTAGTTTTTGCTATCAGTAAGTTGCTGGATAAAGTGCCGGCATTGTCGACTCTCATGTAGACGGCTCCACAATACGCTCGTTCCGAAGCATCGCAAAAGCCATGGATCTGAACTCGTACACCGGGCGAAAACTCTATCCATCTCGGTATTCTTAGGGATTGTATATGTGCTAAATTATCTTTAAATGAATGCCATTTAACCAGTAAATGCTGTGGAACTGCTTCGCCCCAAATGATGTTTGCTTCCCACAATTGCTGCATTAAAATCTTTGCTACGATGACGATTGGACCCAGCCAACCTAGTGGATCAAATAACCTGGCGATGAGAGTATATGCCGTTTCGTAACAATTGGCGACTCATTGATCGGACCTTTGGCGTAATAAAAAGTATCAGATTTCGCATTCCAGCTAATGCCCAAATTTTTGACTGTACTGAAGACGTCAAATTTCAAGAATTCTTCATCGAGAAGATCTTCCCGGGCTACATGTTCCAATAGGTACTTATGGTTTGCCGTGATCTTTTTTTAAAGGAAATGACGCAGAAGCTAAAGTTTGCATAAGTTGGGCTTGTTTATCTTTCGCTTCATCCAAACTGTGGCCTCCCGATAGAACATCATCGACATAAATTTCTTCCTTTAATATTTCATATGCTTTAGGGCTCGATTCTTCGCAATCACAACTTAACTGTCTCAATGTTCGTATGGCAAGAAACGGCGCACAATTTATGCCAAACGTGACCGTTTTGAGTTCGAAGGATTTGACTGGATCCTTAGGCTGAGGCCGAAAAAGAACTTTTTGATATGCTCGATCAGTTTTATAAACAACTATCTGGCGATACATTTTTTCGATGTCTCCTGTGAACACGAACTGGTAATGTCGCCAGCGGAGAACTATTTTCTGGATATCTGTCTGAAGGATCGGGCCAGGATACAAAACATTGTTAAGAGAGTAGCCACTACTACTTCTTTTAGATCCATTAAAAAGAACTCGTACTGTTGTGGTTTTACTCTCGGGTTTCACGACCGCATGATGGGGTAAAAAGTTTCAAAAAATTGTATTTCCTCCATGTGGCCGAGATTAATGTACTCCTGTAAAACTCGCTTGTATTGCTGCTTCAGCTCTGGAGTTCTGTTAAGTGTTTTCTTCATTCGATGATATTGCGCTAATGCCATATTTCTGGATGGTCCCAAGTATACTGTCTCAGGAAATTCTTTACGGAAGGGTAGCCGCACAACATATCGCCCATCTGGTTGTCGATAAGTTGTCTGTTGGTAGAATTCCTCGCAATACTCATCAGTCTGATCGACTTTTGTCGTTTGCTCCACTTCTTCGATTTCCCAAAATTTCTTAAGTTGAGAATTAAGAGCAGCATCAGCTGATTCACTAACTAATGTTGAAAATGTATTAATTGTCGTTGTCGGTATGTTGCCAGACAAGTACCATCCGAATTGTGATTCTCTGGCTTCTAGGCCGTTTTCTTGGTAAGAAAGGACGCCTTCCAAATTAATAAGTGGCAAATAATCACTCCCAATTATCATATCAATTACTGAAGGTTTGAAGAAATTTGGTTCTGCCAATTTTATATGTTTCAAATCTGGTAAATTTTTGATTTTCTTAGAAGGTAGAAAATGCGACAATTTAGAAACAACAATGGCTTTAATCCTAATTTTGAACGTTGAATCCAATGAAGACCAGACTTTCTTTTGTTAAAACCCTTACGTATGCACTAACTACCTCTAGCTACTGTCACTCTTTCCTATCGCCGTCCAATGACCAACTGTCTCGAACTCGTCCGCCTACGCTCTTTTTATACCCAGTTGCGTTTTACACACACACCAATACCTTCACATTACCGCCTGACCATTTTGGTATGTAGATGTTGGCTGCACTGCGATCATATGATTCACATTCAAGTCCCAAATTTCCGTTAAATTTGAAATTCTGAGGCCTGTTTGCACGCCCCAACTGCTATATATATATATATATATATATATAGCAGTGGGGGCGTGCAAACAGGCCTAAATAAATTATTAAAGGTAAACCGAAGGTGATCCAAAACAACAAATTATAATAAAAATGGAATAATATAATATAATAATAGACTAATAGTTTATCTAATGTTGACAAAAACGATGGAATCGACTTTTGTCGTTACAAAAATTTGTTTGATTAGTGTTATTCAATCGTACAATAATTGGCGCACGTAAGAGAAGACGTAGGAAAGGTTTCGTTGTTGAGAAACGCAAATTGAGACGAATTCTAGTGAATGACTTTCGTTCGCACATGTTTTCGTTCGCCGTAGAGATTTAAAAACATATAAATCGGATGAATATGTGTGGGAGCTATATCCAAATCTGAACCGATTTTTATTAATTTCAGTAGCGTCTATAATATGTCTAAAATTTTTACGATTGATAAATATCATGAAAAAAGGACAACTATTCGGAAATGCAGTTTGATCACAATCTACTGGTGGACGGAAGGATAGATGGACATCGTTTAATAAAAGCGGCAGGTAAGTAAATGACCATCGGTATATCTATATGCAGTGCAACTAATTTATAATACCCTGTTCCCGAAGGTGATGCATGGTATAAATACCGTTAGATAAGACGCTGCAATTTCATTAAAATACTTTTTTTATTTTGTGCGAGATTTGCGATTTTGTCATAAACGTTTGTGAAATTATGAAGTATGGCAGAAGATAAATTCAACTAGTACCAGACGAAAAACAAAATTAGCCCTATTGTAATTATCTTACTCTTACACACCAAAAGGAACAACGATAGAAAGTAAGTCCAGCGCAATGAATCGTAGTTTGGAATGACCTTAAGAAGTCTAATCCCAGGAAGATATCTTCATTAAAGTTTGTATAACCAGGAAAGTACATTTTGTGTTGGTATTGCCAAAGATGAAATGTAGTTGTACTGCTTTTGAAACAGACACCTTCGATCAGTCGGCTAATGAGACATCAATTTTGTCACGCAGTTTATATGGATTCATTTTAATTTTTTTGACAAATTCGGCTTTAATGCAATTCCTGGTGCCTCCACTGTCGATCGTTGCCGTCACCAATTTGTTCTCCAGCAGAATAGTAGCGGCCAGTCGTGTTTCCTCTCCTTGTAGCTATGTCTGATTCTGAATGTTTTTTGAGGAGTGCTCTTGGAAGCGATAATTCGAAGACTTGTCCATAGGCTTCCTGGCTTCCTCGGTTTCCCGCGATAGCAATTATGTCAGGGTGGCCCGTTGCCTCGGTGATTGTTAGTATTGGATCGATGGTTTTCCGCTTGGCTTTGATAAGATGTCGTGCGATGCTTTCTAGTTCATCTGCCAAAGCTATCAGTTCGGGTAGAGAAGCAAAATCTCTCCGACGAATAAACCATTGGTAATCTGGTTGTGCATTTCAAAAAATTCGTTCCCATTTCTGTGACTCTGACAATTCTGAATGGTGCATCAGGAGTTGCAGGGCTAGCACATAATCCTTAAAACTTTCCGTTGGACGTTGCACTCTATTACGTATCTCATCCTCTAATTTTTCGAAATATCACGGTGGAATGAAAAAAGCAAAGAAATCCGTTTTAACATTGGACCAGTTTTTCCAATGCTGGTTATTGTTGCGGTACCAAATTAATGCACGCTCTCGAAAGAACTCAGGCATTATCCGAAGTAGTTTGTCCAGCACCACGTCATACATTTCTGCCAACTCCTCTAGGGATCTTGCCCACCAACATACTTGAGGCCCCATTTTCTAACCAGTTCCACTAGGAGAATGCAGTGTTCGATAACAGGTGGGTTTGTGACTTTATTTTGAATCGGTCACTCCACATGAGGTGGCTCTCCTTTACTGGTGATTTTCCACAATTATGATGATCCTCAAGAGATGGTACACGTAAACTGGGGTTTTTAGAAAGTGTGGACGGCTGCCTGTTCGGTGATGCTACTAAATTTTGGGTACCTTCGTACCTCTAGTAACCTCTCAAGTCTCTCTGGATCATGCTAAAAATTTAGCAAATCTCTTACGAAGTTCCTCCACTTTTCCTGTAGTCTCTAGACCAAATTATTTTAAATATGCAGCGAGATCTTCCTGCTTAAGCGCATATGCCCACGATAAACGCAACATTTTCGATTTTTTTATATATATTTATTTAATTTTTTAATTTTTCGACTCTGAGTATTTTTCCACACATTTCTCTCTTAATCTAGTCATGAACAGTTTTTTTACTGCCCCTGCCGGTCTCCATTGTAACGACGTGTTTCCACTTATGCTGGGGAAGACTCAGCCAGGCCCAAGTTCGTTACAAACTATTTATTTTAGACTGAGAAAGAGAAAGGTGTGGTAGGATTCATATAACTATAATCCTTTATTTAATCAATAATTTCTGACATAAACACTACAAACTATTGGACGAATAGGTGACGCGCAATGACGGCTGAGAGAAAGGAAAGACCAATCAGCCTCTCAGGGATTTTGGCCCGATGGGGAGCGATGGCTTCACTGGAGAAGAATGTGATGTTAGAGATCGGGAAGGCCAAGCTATCTCTTTTCCATCCAGCAGCGCCTACAACAAACAACTTAACTACAGCAGTGGAAATAGAGATCGGGAAGTCCAGCCTATCTCTTCCTATACTACTACAAGGAGAATTTCCAAAGAGAAGACCAGACTTTCTCTTGTTAAAACCCTTGCGCATGCACTAACTACCTCTAGCTACTGTCACTCTTACCTATCGCCGTCCAATGACCAACTGTCTCGAACTCGTCCGCCCACGCTCTCTTTATACCCTGTTGCGTTTTACACACACACCAATACCTTCACATTACCGCCTGACCATTTTGGTATGTAGATGTTGGCTGCACTGCGATCATATGATTCACGTTCAAGTCCCAAATTTCCGTTAAATTTGAATTTGAAATTCTGAGGCCTGTTTGCACGCCCCCACTGCTATATATATATATATATATATATATATATATATATATATATATATATATATATATATATATATATATATATATATATATATATATATATATATATATATATATATATATATATATATATATATATCTAATGTTGACAAAAACGATGGAATCGACTTTTGTCGTTGCAAAAATTTGTTTGATTGGTGTTATACAATCGTACAATAATTGGCGCACGTAAGAGAAGACGAAGGAAAGGTTTCGTTGTTGAGAAACGCAAATTGAGACGAATTCGAGTGAATGACTTTCGTTCGCACATGTTTTCGTTCGCCGTAGAGATTTAAAAACATTTAAATCGGATGAATATGTGTGGGAGCTATATCCAAATCTGAACCGAGTTTTTATTAATTTCAGTAGCGTCTATAATATGTCTAAAATTTTTACGATTGATTAATATCATGAAAAAAGGACAACTATTCGGAAATGCAGTTTGATCACAATCTACTGGTGGACGGAAGGATAGACGGACATCGTTTAATAAAAGCGGCAGGTAAGTAAATGACCATCGGTATATCTATATGCAGTGCAATTAAAATATAATACCCTGTTCCCGAAGGTGATGCATGATATAAATACCGTTAGATAAGACCCTGCAATTTCAATAAAATACTTATTTTTATTTTGTGCGAGATTTGCGATTTTGTCATAAACGTTTGTGAAATTATAAAGTATGGCAGAAGATAAATTCAACTAGTACCAGACGAAAAACAAAATTAGCCCTATTGTAATTATCTTACTCTTACACACCAAAAGGAACAACGATAGAAAGTAAGTCCAGCGCAATGAATCGTAGTTTGGAATGACCTTAAGAAGTCTAATCCCAGGAAAATATCTTCATTAAAGTTTGTATAACCAGGAAAGTACATTTTGTGTTGGTATTGCCAAAGATGAAATGTAGTTGTACTGCTTTTGAAACAGACACCTTCGATCCGTCGGCTAATGAGACATCAATTTTGTCACGCAGTTTATATAAATTCATTTTAATTTTTTTGACAAATTCGGCTTTAATGCAATTCCTGGTGCCTCCACTGTCGATCGTTGCCGCCACCAATTTGTTCTCCAGCAGAATAGTAGCGGCCAGTCGTGTTTCCTCTCCTTGTAGCTTTGTTTGATTCTGAATATTTTTTGAGGAGTGCCCTTGGAAGCGATAATTCGAAGACTTGTCCATAGGCTCCCTGGCTTCCTCGGTTTCCCGCGATAGCAATTATGTCGGTGTGGCCCGTTGCCTCGGTGATTCTTAGTATTGGATCGATGGTTTTCCGCTCGGCTTTGATAAGATGTCGTGCGATGCTTTCTAGTTCATCTGCCAAAGCTATCAGTTCGGGTAGAGAAGCAAAATCTCTCCGACGAATAAACCATTGGTAATCTGGTTGTGCATTTCAAAAAATTCGTTCCCATTTCTGTGACTCTGACAATTCTGAATGGTGCATCAGGAGTTGCAGAGCTAGCACATAATACTTAAAACTTTCCGTTGGACGTTGCACTCTATTACGTATTTCATCCTCTAATTTTTCGATATATCTCGGTGGAAAGAAAAAAGCAAAGAAATCCGTTTTAACATTGGACCAGTTTTGCCAATGCTGGCTATTGTTGCGGTACCATATTAATGCACGCTCTCGAAAGAACTCTGGCATTATCCGAAGTAGTTGGTCCAGCACCATGTCATACATTTCTGCCAACTCCTCTAGGGATCTTGCCCACCAACATACTTGAGGCCCCATTTTCTAACCAGTTCCACTAGGAGAATGCAGTTTTCGATAACAGGTGGGTTTGTGATTTTATTCTGAATCGGCCGCTCCACATGAGGTGGCTCTCCTTTACTGGTGATTTTCCACAATTATGATGATCCTCAAGAGATGGTACACGTAAACTGGGGTTTTCAGAAAGTGTGGACGGCTGCCTGCTCGGTGATGCTACTAAATTTTGGGTACCTTCGTACCTCTAGTAACCTCTCAAGTCTCTCTGGATCATGCTATCCAACTAAAAATTTAGCAAATCTCTTACGAAGTTCCTCCACTTTTCCTGTAGTCTCTAGACCAAATTATTTTAAATATGCAGCGAGATCTTCCTGCTTAAGCGCATATGCCCACGATAAACGCAACATTTTCGATTTTTTTATATATATTTATTTAATTTTTTAATTTTTCGACTCTGAGGATTTTTCCACACATTTCTCTCTTACTCTAGTCATGAACAGTTTTTTTACTGCCCCTGCCGGTCTCCATTGTAACGACGTGTTTCCACTTATTCTGGGGCAGACTTAGCCAGGCCCAAGGTCGTTACAAACTATTTATTTTAGACTGAGAAAGAGAGAGGTGTGGTAGGATTCATATAACTATAATCCTTTATTTAATCAATATTTTCTGACATAAACACTATAAACTATTGGACGAATAGGTGACCCGCAATGACGGCTGAGAGAAAGGGAAGACCAATCAGCCTCTCAGGGATTTTGGCCCTATGGGATGCGATAGCTTCACTGGAGAAGAATGTGATGGTAGAGATCGGGAAGGCCAAGCTATCTCTATTCCATCCAGCAGCGCGTACAACAAACAACTTAACTACAGCAGTGGAAATAGAGATCGGGAAGGCCAGCCTATCTATTCCTATACTATTACAAGGAGAATTTCCAAAGAGAAGAGAGAAGACCAGACCTTCTCTTGTTAAAACCCTTGTGCATGCACTAACTACCTCTAGCTACTGGCACTCTTACCTATCGCCGTCCAATGATCAACTGTCTCGAACTCGTCCGCCCACGCTCTTTTTATACCCTGTTGCGTTTTACACACACACGCCAATACCTTCACATTACCGCCTGACCATTTTGGTATGTAGATGTTGGCTGCACTGCGATCATAAGATTCACGTTCAAGTCCCGAATTTCCGTTAAATTTGAATTTGAAATTCTGAGGCCTGTATGCACGCTCCCACTATATATATATATATATATATATATATATATATATATTTATATATATATATATATATATATATATATATATATATATATATATATATATATATATATATATATATATATATATATATATATATATATATATATATATATATATATATATATATATATATATATATATATATATATATATATATATATATATAGGATGGGTTTAAGATGTGGCTTCTCTAGCTAAGAACACAAAAATTGGATAGGAGCTATATCTAAATCTGTAACGATTTCCTACAATTTTATTATCGTGCGTCCTTGCTTCATCAAACTTCTGCCAAGTTTGATTGGGGTACGACGACAATTGCGTCCGATAGTTTGATTACAAGCATCATATTGTAGGACGAACAGCTCGTTAAATGGTATTAGTAGGTGATAATACGTTGATCGGTATACTTCAAGTTGATTGTTACTGAAATATTTTCGGTTTTAAGAAGCATTTCCCATGAAAATAACTTATAATATGCTCTTCCGTAGAGTTGTGCAGGGTATTTAAATTTAATGATATTAAATATTTGTAGATAACATTGAAAAAGTCATCAGTCATTTCGATGCCTATGATCTAACGAACATACAAAAATATTCGAAATCGAAAGGTCAATATGCGGTGTTTGGAATCCAAGTTTCTGAGAGATTTTAATATATATTTGACGGTTGGAACATTAAAATCGATAATATGTCATATTAAACTTTTTTGTGCCCTATTTCATCATTATTGTATACAATATCTGACTTCAAGAGCTAAAATAAATAAATTGAATGGACGTATGTGCAGATGCTATTTGTAAATCTGAATCGATTTTTTTTAAATTTTAATAATATTTTTGCTACGTCCAACAAATTTTACCTGTCAAATTTTACATAGATTGGATGTAATATGTTTAGCAATATGTCAAAAAAAAGTGCTTTTCCAATTTAAGGATATATGTACCAAATTATATGTACTGATTTGGGGATACATTCGGCTATCTGAAATGCTCATTAGGGTGACCCTCAATTACATGATATGTGAATTATAGGGTGTTCTTGTTGTCATTGATTTTTCAACTGATTACGAATTTTTTCCTGTAATTTTATTAATATCCGAAAAACTGGAATTTTTTAATTTTTTACAATAAACTGGGTTAGTAGCCTTTCATTTAAGATGAATATTTCATTCGTACACTGAGAGAAAAAAAATTATTATAATAATAAGTGGTAAAGGTAGATTTACGACTATTTCATTTAAAATGGCACAAAAACGGCTAAAGATTTTTGGCCAAAATTTTCTATTTCTCGTTTAGAACCTTAAAATCTTAAATTCTACCAAGGCTCTTCGCAGTACAATGTTTCGTTTGGAAAAAAATTGAAAAAACTTGAAGAAAAATGGAAAAAATCCAAAATTTTTTGCTTTTTTACCTTCCTCAACTCATAACGTCCAAACTAAGCTTTGTGACGTGAAGCGCCTTGGTGGAATTTTAGATACTGAATTTTTTTCGAAGTATGTGCAATTTTGGACAAAAATCTTTAGCCGTATTTGTGCCATTTAAAAAACAATTGACCCTCTTTCTTGCAAATTTCACAATTTCAATGAAAATTAAGAAAGTGCTCGTTTATTATACATGGTATAATGAGCAAGGTAAAGTCACTAGTACTATTTGATACAACTCTACTTGGTTTACTCTTTGATACAACTCTAGTTCGTACAATTGTCAAATAAGCTATTGTACATGCATACATACGTGTGTATTTACAAGTGATCACAACAACAAAATATCAAGAAACATGCAGTTAGCTCTAATAAATTGTCAATCGTCAATTAAGTTGAAACGGACAACGAAAGAAAATAAAATTTAGTTCGTTTTTTTTTATCAACGGAAAGAACAAATTGTTTTCAAACAGCCGCGTCGAACTCAACAACTCAAGTCTAACTCAACAATCAGTTAAAATTTAAATAAAACATAATTAAAACTGTGTTTTAAGAGAAATCGCAAAAAAATCCTAATTAAGTAAACAATGCTTGAAATTGTTCGGGCCAGCTTAAACTGTTTTTACAAAGACTCCAACAGTCGTATTTGCTGGAGGAGTGATCTAAAAAATAGTGATATTTTTCATCTTTTTCAATTAATGAAGATACGATATAATAACAAGATCGATTCTTTCGATAAAGACAATATTGTGGAAGTTCTAAATACAATAGAAGGTCCTCTGGATAGACGGACAATAATTCGGAAGTTCGATCACTTTAAAATACAATGCAAACAAAAATCCAAAAATGTCTTTCTGAAGCTTCCATTTGAAGGAATATGCGCAAAAATTAATTTTTATCAAAATCGTTATAAAAATCCCGAACTTGTTGTTAAGCTTAGGGAAAATCAAATAACGCGTTTAAAAAATCAATTAATATATAGTGAAAGTGCAAATATTTTAAAATCAGACAAGGGGTCTTCTGAATTACAAAAACGGGACATTGTTATTTACAAGATGCTCGAAATGCCTATAAGCTACACTAAAATTGTTGAAATAATGGGACTTTTTAAAAGAAACACGTCACTTGCAACCATTTTTCGTTTGAAGGAAAAGTTCATCTATTTAGTTGAACTAGCAACAGCCAAAATGTTAGATGGCCTATTAAAAAATGGCAACAACTTTACTCTTCATCATGACGAGACTACTATGGGAGTTCATAAGCTTCAAGCTTTTGTGCTAACGGCTGTTATGGGTAATCAATTCCATGAAATATTGATCGCAATTGAGAAAGTTCCTACAAAAGGAACACAATATCAGCTAGAGGTTCTACTAAAGTGCTTAGATCGTATGGATGACATTTTAAATGCTAAAGGAAATTTGAAAAAACAGTTTTTGCTTAAGCTAAAGGCTTGCCTTGCTGATAATGCTGCAACGTCTTCTGCCTTTAATAAATTGCTACATAAAGAGAGACTTAAAATAGGGAACGAAAACGAATTCTTAGTGCTGAAGGACTTAAATTTAAAAGATTGTTTTGTACATGCCGCTAACAACGTATCAAAGGACACAATTGAAGTTTTTAATCAAAATGACAATCAATTCGTTGTTAAAATCAAATACATAGCAAAAACTATGAATTTAAAAAACGCCGCGTTTCATCCGATATCGGCTGATTTTAGGAACTTCCAAACCGAGAAAGGAATATCCCATCCAAAAAGCGTTGGGGACTTGGCAGGACACAGCCCGCCACAACAAATGCATGCATTATATTTTTGATTTGCAGCATTTCGATCAGACCAAAGATGAGGTGAAAAAAGGTACAACTTTAATGAGAAAACATATTCATGAAAATGCAAGGTGGAATGCTAGAGAACGAATGATAAGATTGGAAAATATAGAAAGAAATCAACAAATAAAAAAACGACGATCAGATAGTAAAATTCTGTTTCAAAATATAGATCAGATAGATGAACCTATTGAATTGTGTGACTTACTAACACAATTATCAGACATCGAGTTACAAAGTCACAGAATAAAAATTCTTAAAAAGCAAATAAAAATTTTGAGAAGCAAACATTACAAATATCATGGAGAAAAAATATGGCAAACAAAAAACTATTGATTTGGAGGCTGAACTAAAAGAAAAGTTAAAAAATTTACACTCCTATACTGAATTTTAACCATTTAAATAACAAAAAAAATTTCTTTAAAAAAGCACTCAAAAATTTGCAGATTATATTTCTTTATAGAATTGAATAATGTAAAATAAAGAGTACAATTTTTATTTGCCTATTTTTCAGTATAAAAAAATCGTTGATGTATTTCACTTAATTTGCATTGGGCATGCCAAATGTACTTTTTTGTTTTGGCAGTTGGTAACAACTAAGAAACCCATTTTATATCCCTGATTTTTGTAAAGGAGAAGTACTTCAACTACTCTACATTATGAAATATAATCAAAAGTATAAAATATTTACGAAAGTCTTGTTCATTGAAGTATTACTCTCTTATACAATATTCAATTCAAAATTCTAAACCACTCGTTGAGAAATTTTAAGAAAAAAATATCAAAATTGTAATATAAACCAAATAAAATTGTAAAATAGATTAATTTTAACTACATGGGAGGAAGGACATTTTAGGAATTATATAAACTAAATTTTACTTAAATTTATTTCTTAATTCATAATGTCGTAAAACCACACTTTAACTCGTTAGTACGTACTAAATTGTAAGAATTTTTTACTGCAGATATGGCGTTTTTTCAAGGAAAGTGACTTGGACTTAAAATTATGAAAAAGTTTTTGTACTAAGGTAATGTTCCTCCATTGAACTTTACTAAAATTTAGGAATTACTTTTTTGTTTGTACAGATTATGACATTTACAAACACATAAGTTTGGGAGCTATATCTAAATCTGAACCAGTTTTCTTCAATGTAAGTTACATCCATCCTTGACCTACAAAAATTAACTGGTGCTAAAATTCATTAATGGCCTGTTTCTCAATGTCAAAAGCACGCATTCGTTCACCTCGTACACGAAAGAAATATGATTTGCGTTTCTCTCATCACATTCAATGCGAACGATGATTCGAACGAAAAGGCGAAAGAACACGTAACAGTTTTTTTTTACGAGTTGCTAACTCTGCTTTCGTCTGACAAAAATATATACATAGGTAATTAAGGGAGAAATTTATGCGGATCAATGTATAATATTTTTTTTGGGATGTCAATCATTCCAAATGTTCAGACATAAGTAAAATAGGAACATGTACTCTAGGGTTTAACCCTACGGCGTAATTTAGTGAGATATATTATAATCCTCTTATGTGGCAACGCACTGTTTCCATGAAGCGTATGTCAACCTGCTACGCTTTCATGAAGCGTATGCTATAACTCAATGGACTGATACGAATTGCCATCTTACAGCAAACAGAAAGATGTGATGGACTATCAATAATATTAAGCGAAGCGCGAAACTTGACAATATTTTGCAGATGTTTCGAAAAATGTATTAATTGTTGATAATTTTCAACCCGTGGTTTCTTTGGTCATACTGTTTGAAAACAATAGAAAATTTGTGGTGGAGTAGTTATACAAACCACAAACAATGATCCACTTTAATGTACATACAATAAACACACACACACAGTTACTTTTTTCCTACCCATTTGTTTTTTTACTGTTAAATTTATTGTAAAGGATTCTCCAATAGGGGCATAACAATTTCGTATCTTTATTTCAACGCTCCCTCAAACATTTTTAATGATCTTTCAGTGTCAAAAAGTTAGTAGAAGTCAAAAGTTTCATCAAGGTAAAGTTCACTTACGAGCAACGTTTGGAAATCTTTTGCCAGTGACTCTGGCAAAGTTTCACGAAAATCCAGAATTTCATCGAATAATCATCTTCAGCAATAAAGCTCATTTCTGGCTGAGTGGTTTATTCAATACACAAAATATGCGTTATTTGACAGCAACGAACTCACAAGTGCTTCAAGAGAAACAGTTGCATCCGCAAAAAATGTGTTGAGCTTTTCATGCCGGTGGGGTAATTGGGAGTTTTTTTCGTGGATGAATACTTATACAATCACGTAACCGTGTCATGTACTAAATTATTTTTTTGGCTTCAACATGACGGTGCCACTTACCACACAGTCAAATGGCCACCTTGTTCATGTGATGTGCCATTGGAATTCTTTTTGGGCCCTCATGAAGTCATATGTCTATGCCAACAACTTTAGACGAGCTCAGCGACAACATCCAACGCGAAATTGCTAAAGTTCCGGTCGAAATGTGTACAAGAATGGTGGAAAATGGGGTCCCAAGAATAGATCGCTGTACACGGGCTCTTGGTGGTCATATGTCCGAAATCGAATTTCATGCCTAAAATGTAACATTTGCAATAAACCTAAAATAAATTTGAACTCTCTATTTTAAATATTCTGTGTTTTATTAATACATAAAGTTGTTATGTCCATACTGGAAAACCCTTTACTTACCTTAGATTTAATTTTAAAGATTTTCCTGAAGTCAAAAAGGGTATTGACCACTACCACGAATACCTGCAAAATTTTATGTTAAAAGAAATTTTTACAAAAACCTTCAATTTTGTTCTTACCACTTCGTTGTTTTTTTACAAATAAAAATTTGATCGTCTATGGTTCTGTCAAAACAAAACAAATTAATTTATGTCAGGGTTGTAAAAGTAGGAACAATCGTACTTTTTGATACATTTTTTTCACCAAATTACCATGGTATTGTCACGGCACATTTGGTACAATTTTCGTACTTTCTCCCATTTCCATTTTATCTCCCATTTTTACAATCTAATTTTTTTGTGTGAAAGCTCCAGATGGTGCTCACTACTAATTTACGAACATACGTGCGAAACATACAGAAGTTCCCATTTCAAGAACCACTTTCGCAGTAACGTAATTTTGAAAGATAAATTGAACCTCCATTGCATTTTTATATATAAAAGTAACTTGCTCCTGTTTTATGCATTTCATGTTGAAACTTTGGTTTATTGTTGTGATTTGGTTTACACCTGAATTTTATTGTACGTTTTTCTGCTTGTTTTTGTTTAATTTGAATAAAAAAATTTTGAAAATATAGTACCGTGAACATGCAAAATGTCCTTTTTGTTTTGGCAGTTGATAATATACTAAGAAACCCATTTTACTTTCGATTTTTGTTTTGTTACTTCAACTATGCATTATGAAATATTATCAAAAGTATAAAATATTTACGAAAGTCTGGTTCATTGAAGTATTACTCTCTAATACAATTTTCCATTCAAAATTCTAAAACATTCGTTGAGAAATTTTAAGAAAGCAATATCAAAATTGTAGTATAACATTTTGAAATAGATTAATTTAGACTACTTTGGAGAAGGACATTTTAGGAAATAAATATTTAATTTTACCTAATTTTTTTTTAATCCATAATGTCGTAAAACCATGCACACTGAAACTCGTTAGTACGTACTAAATCGTAAGAATTTTTTACTTCAGCTATGGATTTTTTTTTCAAAGAAAGTGACTTGGACTTAAAACTATGAAAAAGTTTTTGTACTAAGGAAATGTTCCTCCATTGGACTTTACTCAGATTTAGTGATTAATTTTTTGTGTGTACAGATTAAGACATTTACAAACATAAAAATTTTGGAGCTATATCCTTATCTGAACCAGTTTTCTTCAATTAAAGTTACATCCGTCCTTGACCCACAAAAATTAACTCGTGCTAAAATTCTTAATTACCTGTTTCTCAATGTCAAAAGCACGCATTAGTTCGCCTCGTACACGAAAGAAATATGATTTGGGTTTCGCTCATCAAATTCTATGCGAACGATGATTCAAACGAGAAGGCGAAAGAACACGTAACAATTTTCTCACAACAAGCTGTTTCTCAAGTCAAAATTGGTCACTTGCTGTTTTCCATTCGTCTGACAAAAATATATAGGTAACACTCTGCGACAAATGGTAAGGGTCAGTGATCGGTTTGGAATGAAACCACCGGGGAAAGTTATATTGGTAAAAAAAAAGTCATACGTGTTCCAGCGTTTCGCTGGGTCTCATCTAGGAATCGAGATATATCGATTTGAAGTTAGTAAGTATCGTATAGGGGAATTTGTCACGTTTTAGGCTCTTTTGTTTGACATAACTCGAGAACCACTCGTCCGATTTAGCTGAAACAAATTTAGAAAAATTAAGAATTACAATTCCTCTAATCTGTTCTTAAACCGTTTTCCTACTTAAGCAACAGTTTCGCAATTATAAATAAATGTATGAAAAAAAAAAATTATTTTTGCCTAAAAATTAAAATTTTTTTTTTTTTAATTCATAAAAAATCCAAAACGGTAAAAAGTGTCAAGTCCTATTACTTTCACGTAAAGTCACATAACCTATGACCAAAATGAGACATAAATCATGAAAATCGTGAAAAACGTGACAAATTCCCCTATACGATACTTACTAACTTCAAATCGATATATCTCGATTCCTAGATGAGACCCAACGAAACGCTGGGACACGTATGACCTTTTTTTGACCGATATAACTTTCCCCGGTGGTTTCATCCCAAACCGATTGTGGCTGTCGCACAGTGTAATTAAGGGAGAAAGAAAAACACAAAAAAATGGATTGCAAACAGGGAAGTAAAGGAGCGAATTTCAGTTTTTTGTTTGGAATATTCTTTATGTGTTGTTTTGAAAAATATAAAGACGTGATTCCTCTTATGATGGGGCAAACTGCTAGGACCAAGGTCGTTACAAACTATTTATTTTAGAATGAGAAAGAGAGAGGTGTAGTAGGACTCATATAACTATAATCCTTTATTTAATCAATAGTTTCTTACATAAACACTACAAACTATTGGACGAATATGTGACACGCGATGACGGCTGAGAGAAAGGAAAGACCAATCAGGCTCTCAGGGATTTTGGCTCAATGGCTTCACTGCAGAACGACGGCGTAAGATGGCGGCGCTAACACTAACCCAGGGGCCGAAAAGATGGACTGGGCAGACCAAACAGTCTCCTTTCGAAGCCCGAAAGCTTTGAACGCGTTTTCTTCTGTGGCAGCGGGGATGTGACGTTATAGATCGGTAAGGCCAAGCTATCTCTATTCCATCCAGCAGCGCCCACAACAAACAACTTAACTACAGCAGGGACAAAAGAGATCGGGAAGGCCAGCCTATCTCTACCCCTCTCTACATATACTACCACAAGTTAAATTTCCAAAGAGTAGAGGAAAGACCAGACTTTCTCTTGTTAAAACCCTTGCGCCTAAACGAACTACCTCTAGCTACTGTCACTCTTGCCTGTCGCCGTCCAATGACCAACTGTCTCGAACTCGTCCGCCCACGCTCATTTATACCCTGTTGCTTTTCACACACACACACCAATACCTTCACATTCCCGCCTGACCGTTTTGGTATGTAGATGTTGGCTGCACTGCGATCATATGATTCACGTTCGAGGCCCGAATTTACGTTAAATTTGAAATTCTGAGGCCTGTATATTGTATACATATATAATTTTTTTATAATACTCAATTTTTAATTCATTTTCTTTGTACATAAATTCGTAAAATACTAAATAAATTCTTAAAGGTCAACCGAATGAGATCCAAACAACAAAATATAATAAAAATGGAAAAATATAATAAAATAATAGAACTTTTTATTTTACCTAATGTTGACAAAAACGAGGGAATCAACTTTTGTCGTTACATTACCCCCTCCCGTTCAAGTTATATGCGTGGGGGTAGTGCCGTGATGAACACACTGCCGTCCTTGTTAATAATGATTTGGAACCGTTTTCCTCCAAATTCTTTATTAAAATTCAACCGCTTCTGGCGCCAGTTTTTAATCGACTCTTCAACAACCTCTCGCAGTTCTGGTATCTCAGCAAGGATGACGTGGACCCCATCATGAACCACTTTAAATGGTGTGGAGATTGATGTACCAGGGCTTACAGGCTCTAGCCACTGCTGGATTGACAGGTACCGGTGCTCGAAAACTCGATTACTGGGCTGCAGCCTGTAGTTGACTCTTTCCGACATGCGATAAGATCCATTAGTTGGCGTCGAAGGAGATTCATCGTCGATTGGCACAAAGAGCTCGAGTGTCACTGCCCTTTTATAGCATTAAAGACCTTGCTGTCGGAATTGGCTGTCTTGGACGTCGAGTATGCAAAAACCTTGTTTCATGGGAGTAGGTAACGGCACTGAGGAATCGCGGTGGACTATGGTTTGGCCTTCTTCGTCGCTGTCCTCAATAATTATTTCCTCCTCCGATCTTGTTATGGTCTGCGCCTCAACTTCTGGCCCTCGTTCCCTCAATAGATTATTCGCTGGCGTAGGTGGTATCTAACAGACCATCGGTGTGAGGAAAGCATGGTGCCAGGTTTGGTGTAAACCAATCTGTTCCCAGTAACTGACTTTCCGGCGTATTCCCCGGGGTTGGTGGATACTCCAGTCCTTTGGTTGTCATCTGTGGCCGGCAGGACTTTGGTGTCTCCATGTCGCTGTCACTTAATATAATCGTCTCTACTGGAAAACTTTGACCCGCTTTTTCAGTGAGATTCGCTTTTTTTTTGCCGGAACCGCGGAAGTAAACAAGATGGTATAGTTATGTCGGTTATATAGGATTAAATATCGTTAATGTAGACGGTACGCGTTTTGTTAGAGTCTTCCAGACGGACAGTTAGAATAACAGGGAAACAAAATCTTTAACGATAAACGGACAGTAAATTTTGGAGCTAACTTGTCGGCAAAAATTTCGATAGCTTTGGAGAATGGATGTTCACGGACAAGAAATCTATCTTAAATTTTGGGTTTCCCGGGACAAATTATGTCTCACGGTTTGAAAATTATCTTTTAGCTCTTTGGCTCGGTCTTCAGGGCTTCTCTTCATGCCACCTGTTCCTACCGTAACTTCATCATAAAGGGCTCTCGGTTGTCGTGGTTCTTTACCTTGGGTAAGGTATGCCGGAGACTAACCGGTCGATTCTGCTACACTGGTGTTGACCGCCAAAATTATCTCGGGCAGATATTCATCCCATTTCTGGTGTTGGTTACGTGAAACTTGGGCAATCATGGCCTTCACTGTTCAGTTTGTGCATTCCGTCGGATTCTGCTGTGGGGTGTACGGCGCTGTGCATTGTTGCTGGATACCCATGTCTTCTAAAAATTGTTGAAAAAACGGGACGTAAACTGTGTTCCGTTATCAGTGATAATTTTCTTTGGTACTCCATATCGCGAAATTATCCTCTCTCGACAAGACTTGACCAAACTTTCCGCAGTCGCCTTTCGTAACGGAACAAGCTCGGTCCATTTTGAGAACCGATCAAAAATCACCAACAACATAGTGTTGCCGTGCTTAGTTCTACGTAAAGTACCCAAGAAATCTGCACATATGGTGGCCCATGGTTCCTCGGACACTCGCGTTAACATTTCCCCGATCGGTGGCTGTTGGCTTAAAGTAATTCAACAGCCAGCGGTCGGGGAAATGTTAACGGCTGACATGATTCACTCTGTCTCACATACCGGCTAACGTCTCGGAACATTCCTGGCCAATAATAACGACTTGCAATGTTGTGGATGGTGCAATGTGGTGCCCCGCATTTGTGCTGTCATGATTTTCTTTCAACACCCTTACTCTTAGCTGAGTTGCCACACACAGTTTCCATGCGGTGCCATCTTCGTCGTTAATCTGGCGCTGAATGTGTTGATATAAATGGTTTCCGACAATCGTATAATCGGAAAGTTTGGTGGGATTCTTGCGAACGTCGTTAGTCAGTTTATCCAGCCATGTGCATTTCCCAGGTTTAGTCGTCTTCACACTGGCCAGATTCAGAGTTTCGATTGGTTGCCGGGACAAAGTATCTGCAACAACATTTTGTTTCCCCTTCAGTACTCTGGCAAGTCTTCTTGTTGGACTCTCTATCGAATTTAGCCATTTTAAGGATAGATGATCCGTAATAACGATGAATGGATATACTTCCACGTATGGTCTCATCTGACGGATACCACAAATGATTACAATGCACTCTTTTTCGGTTGCAGAGTATTTTTTCTCAGCTTGGTTTAAATGCATATGCAATTACTCTCTCGGCACCATCAAGTTCTTGCGTAAGGACTGCCCAAGTCCATAATCACTAGCATCGGTTTATAAACTTAATGTCTTATCGAAATCCGGACAGGCCAGAACCGGTGCTTCTGTCAACTTTGTCTTTAACTGCTCAAATGCAACCTGCTATTCAGCGCCCCATTTCCAGTGTTTATCTTTCTTCAGCAACGAGGTGAGCGGTTGTGCTATTGCGGCAAAACTTCGCACGAACCGGCGATACCATGAGGTGAAACCGAGAAATCGTCTAAGTCCTTTTTACTGAAGATGGGGGTTGCATTTGTGCAATCGCCGCGACTTTTTCCGGATCAGTTTTGATTCCTTCCCCCGCTGATAATGTGACCCAAGTACTTCGTTTTGCGTTTAAAGAATGCTCTCAATCGCCGAAAACTTGTCTTAGATTTTGTAGGTGTTCCTCCAACGGTTTCCCGATGACTATTATATCGTCTAAATAGGCAAAAACGTGGGGTTCCATCTCAGGTCCAATGACGCTGTCTAATGCCCGCTGAAAGTGGCTGGCGCAGAGTGTAGACCGAATGGCATTACCAGCCGTTGATATAAACCCCTTCCTGTAACTGCAAATGCTGTAAATTTCCGGCTCTCTGGCTCCATTGGTATCTGCCAATATCCATCCTTAATATCGAGGCCACTGACGTACCGTGCATTGCGTAGCCTACTCGTATTTAAAATTGTATCGATCCGTGGCAATGGGTAGGCATCAAGTACCGATGGTCGGTTTAGCTGTCGAAAATCCTTACACGTCCTCCAACTCCCTTTTTTCTTCTTGACAAGAGTGGTCGGAAAACTATATGTGCTAGTTGATGGTTCTATATATTCTCGTGCAATTAAATTGTTCACTTCGGCATCAATTATGGCTTGCATGGCTGGGTTTCTTTGGGCGTAACGAAGTTTTATCGGCCGTTCGTCTAGCATAACGATTTTACGTTCAGCGATATTTGATAAACCACTTAAATCTCTGAATTTTGGTAACTCCTCTTCAAGAAATGTGTTTATTAGGTTTTGCTCATCAGGTGTATGTTCCATAATAGTACGTGGGCCGGGAAAAAAATCTGCAGTGTTAGAGATATGATGGCAAATAGTTTCAGTCTTCACGCTGAGTTGTTCCAGTAATATTTCGGCAGGTGCTGCTACTGGCATCTTCCGGAGAATAATGGAAAGTAAGCCCAGCGCAATGAATCGTAGTTTGGAATCAGCTTAAGAAGTCTAATCCTAGGAGAATATCTTCATAAAAGTTTGGCATAACCAGGAAAGTACATTTTGTGTTGGTAATACCAAAGATGACATGTAGTTGTACTGCTTTTGAAAAAGACACCTTCGATCCGATGGCTAATGTGACATCAATTTTGTCACGCATGTTATATGGATTAATTTTAATTTTTTTTGACAAATTCAGCTTTAATGCAATTCCTGGTGGCTCCACTGTCGATCGTTGCCGACACCAATTTGTTCTCCAGCAGAATAGTAGCGGCCAGTCGTGTTTCCTCTCCTTTTAGCGATGTCTGATTCTGAATGTTTTTCGAGGATTGCCCTTGGAAGCGATAATTCGAAGACTTGTCCATATGCTCCCTGGCTTCCTCGGTTTCTCCTTTTACGTATCTCATCCTCTAATTTTTCGAAATATCTCAGTGGCAAGAAAAAAGCAAAGAAATCCGTTTTAAAATTGGACCAGTATTGCCAGTGCTGGTTATTGTTGCGGTACCAAATTAATGCACGATCTCGAAAGAACTCAGGCATTATCCGAGGTAGGTGGTCCAGCAGGAGTGGGAGGATTTCCAGAAAGTGTGGACGCCTGCCTGTTCGGTGATGCTACTAAATTTTGGGTATCATGCTTCGTTTGTACCTCTAGTAACCTCTCAAGTCTCTCTGGATCATGCTCTCCACCTAAAAATTCGGCAAATCTCTTGCGAAGTTCCTCCACTTTTTTTGTAGTCTCTAGACTAAATTCTCTTAAATATGCCGCGAGATCTTCCTGCTTTAGCGCATATGCCCACGATAAACGCAACATTTTCGGTTTTTTATGTATATATACATATATGTTTTTTTAATTTTTCGACTCTGAGCATTTTTCCACAATTTTCTCTCTTTATCTAGTCATGAACAGTTTTTTTACTGCCCCTGCTCGGACGCGGCAGGCGTCCCTGTAGATCGGTGGCGTCATTGGAGAACGACGGCGTAAGGTGGCGGCGCTAACACTAACCCAGGGGACGAAAAGATGGACTGGGCAGACCAAACAGTCTCCATTCAAAACCCGAAAGCTATGAACGCGTTTGATTCTGTGGCAGCGGGGATGTGACGTTAGAGATCGGGAAGGCCAAGCTATCTCTATTCCATCCAGCAGCGCCCACAACAAACAACTTTACTACAGCAGGGGAAATAGAGATCGGCAAGGCCAGCCTAACTCGACCTATACTACTACAAGTATAATTTCCAAAGAGAAGACCAGACTTTCTCTTGTTAAAACCCTTGCGCATGCAGTAACTACCTTTAGCTACAGTGACTCTTACCTATCGCCGTCCAATGACCAACTGTCTCGAACTTGTCCGCCCACGCTCTTTTTATACAATGTTGCGTTTCACACACACACAAACACACACCAATACCTTCACATTCCCCTCTGACCGTTTTGGTATGTAGATGTTGGCTGCACTGCGATCATATGATTTACGTTCAAGGCCCGAGTTTCCGTTAAATTTGAATTATAAATTCTGAGGCCTGTTTACACGCTCCCACTACTATATGTGTATGTTTTTTTATAATACTAAATATACTTTAAAGGTGAACCGAATGAGACCCAAAACAACAAAATATAATAAATATGGAATGATATAATAAAATAGTAGAATAATAGTCTACAAACATTTGTTTGATTGTTTTGTTTGGTTAGTTGTAATCAATCGTACAATAATTGGCGCACGTAAGAGCAGAGGAAGGAAAGGTTTCGTTGTTGAGAAACGCAAATTGAGATGAATTCGAGTGAATGACTTTCGTTCGCACATGTTTTCGTTCGCCGTAGAGATTTAAAAACATATAAATCGGATGAACATGTGTGGACCTATATTCAAATATGAACCGATTTTTATTAATTTCAGTAGCGTCTATAATGTGTCTTAACATTTTACGATTGATAAATATCATGAAAATAGGACAATGAACGCGTTTGATTCTGTGGCAGCGGGGATGTGACGTTAGAGATCGGGAAGGCCAAGCTATCTCTATTCCATCCAGCAGCGCCCACAACAAACAACTTTACTACAGCAGGGGAAATAGAGATCGGGAAGTCCAGCCTATCTCTTCCTATACTACTACAAGGAGAATTTCCAAAGAGAAGACCAGACTTTCTCTTGTTAAAACCCTTGCGCATGCACTAACTACCTCTAGCTACTGTCACTCTTACCTATCGCCGTCCAATGACCAACTGTCTCGAACTTGTCCGCCCACGCTCTTTTTATACAATGTTGCGTTTCACACACACACAAACACACACCAATACCTTCACATTCCCCTCTGACCGTTTTGGTATGTAGATGTTGGCTGCACTGCGATCATATGATTTACGTTCAAGGCCCGAGTTTCCGTTAAATTTGAATTATAAATTCTGAGGCCTGTTTACACGCTCCCACTACTATATGTGTATGTTTTTTTATAATACTAAATATACTTTAAAGGTGAACCGAATGAGACCCAAAACAACAAAATATAATAAATATGGAATAATATAATAAAATAGTAGAATAATAGTCTACAAACATTTGTTTGATTGTTTTGTTTGGTTAGTTGTAATCAATCGTACAATAATTGGCGCACGTAAGAGCAGAGGAAGGAAAGGTTTCGTTGTTGAGAAACGCAAATTGAGATGAATTCGAGTGAATGACTTTCGTTCGCACATGTTTTCGTTCGCCGTAGAGATTTAAAAACATATAAATCGGATGAACATGTGTGGACCTATATTCAAATATGAACCGATTTTTATTAATTTCAGTAGCGTCTATAATGTGTCTTAACATTTTACGATTGATAAATATCATGAAAATAGGACAACTATTGGGAAATGCAGTTTGATCACAATCTATTGGTGGTCGGAAGGTCAGACGGACATCGTTTAATAAAAGCGGCAGATAAGTAAACGACCATCGGTATATCTATATGCAGTGCAACTAATTTATAATACCCTGTTCCCGAAGGTGGTGCATGGTATAAATACTGTTTGATTAGACCCTACATTTTCATTAAAATATTTTTTTTTAATTTTGTGCAAGATTTGCGATTTTGTCATAAGCGTTTGTGAAATTATGAAGTATGGCAGAAGATAAATTCAACTAGGACCGGATGAAAAACAAAATTAGCCCTGTAGTAATTATCTTACTCTTACACACCAAAAGTAACAACGATAGACGAAATGTAAGATATGGCAGTAACATTGGATGTTCAGAAAAACTTACATTAAATACAAATATTTAGACCCCTTTGGACTGCCTCTAAATTTTCCCAAAATCTAAAGTGTGACAACTTTTTTCAGAATCGGTTGAACATATTTGTGAGGGAGCTACTTTTAAATCTGAAGGGATTGAGATGTAGGATGAATTTAAATAACGGCCATCGTTGTCTTTAAAATTATCTCGTGCTAAATTTCATCAAGGTTGGGTTTAAGATGTGGCTTCTCGAGCTACGAACACAAAATTGGATAGGAGCTATATCTAAATCTGTAACGATTTCCTACAATTTTATTATCGTGCGTCCTTGCTTCATCAAACTTCTGCCAAGTTTGATTGGGTACGACGACAATTGCGTCCGATAGTTTGATTACAAGCATCATATTGTAGGACGAACAGATCGTTAAATGGTATTAGTAGGTGATAATACGTTGATCGGTATACTTCAAGTTGATTGTTACTGAAATATTTTCGGTTTTAAGAAGCGTTTCCCATGAAAATAACTTATAATATGCTCTTCCGTAGAGTTGTGCAGGGTATTTAAAGTAAATGATATAAAATATTTGTAGTTAACATTGAAAAAGTCATCATTCATTTCGATGACTACGATCTTACGAACATACAAAAATATTCGAAAGCAAATAGTCAATTTGCGGTTTTTGGAATGCAAGTGTCTAAGAGATTTTGATGCATATTTGACGGTTGGAACATTAAAATCGATAATATGTCACATTAAACTTTTTTGTGACAAATATCATCAATATTGTATACAATATCTGACTTTAAGCGCTAAAATAAATAAATTGAATGGACGTATGTGCATAATAATATTTTTGCTAAGTCCAACAAACTAATTCGTGTCAAATTTAACATAGATTGGATGTAATATGTTGTTTCTAATGCATAAAACATAAAATCAGATGAATATATGTACATGGAGCTATATATAAATCGTTACCGATTTTCCTTAATTTCAATACTGTCCTTTCTTGTTCTTCCTTTCACTCACAGTCACTTATTGTGCTTCCTTTTTTTATTAAAAAAATACTAGATAAAATGTATCATTTGACGGAATGACTAGAGTATACAATTAAAAATTTATTAATGCTTACCCGCTCTTTATCATATAAAAACATTCTAATAATTGCAAAGAAAAAGAAGATAATTTGTCCAAGATCAGCAGAAGCGATATTTTCTCTTAGGTATTCTTGAGAGCTTTTCCTCTAAACCCTCACCAGCCAATGTTCTGGAGGAATATGCGTATCGACCAGAACCCCTATTCATTGAACTCTAACCATATGGACCCAAATTCGTTAGAAGTTCATTTCGGCTGTCAAACTAAATTTATTTAACCTAATTGTAAAATTGGTCAATTTAAATGCATATCAAAAATTTAAATACAACATTTATCAATGATTTTTTTTTTCTTCGATTATATTTCTAGGGAAACTAATTTTATTGTAAGTACGAATACATAAAAACAAATAGTTGTATTACAATTACATAAATAAATTAAAATCAGCCTATCTCAGACTTGCTTTTTTAGATCGCATGGGTTAATCTTAAATATTTGGAAGCAAACAACGAAAGCAATTATTAACAAAGAAAAATTCTGTGGGTGATTAACTATTAGAGAGATCATAAGAGAACATTGTGGAATGTAAGTCTTGCTCACAGCATAGGTGTTGATATTTACAAAAACATAAACAACATACGCTGAACTCCCACTATTTTAGAACACTCTTTAAAATAAATCAACCAAAAGATAAAAAAAAAACCAATGCAAGTTTTGAATAACAAAGATGCTCAAGTGTCAACTGAACTATACATTGTGTCGAAAAATGTTAATAGGGATTAATTGCAGTGATTTTGTAACGTTTGGCATGGTGGATAAGTATGAAATTTAACCTAAGACTATCTGTAAAACGAAAAGTATTTCCTAGAATATAGAATTAATATCACCTTGGATATTACTTTTTACATAATTTGTATCATAGTTACGTATGTCAAACTTTTTTTTTGTTTTATTTTGGCTAATGGTACTTACGAAGGCATTACGGACAAATAACTCGGGTTGGATTGATAGACACTGCATCGCTTTAGAGTTGTTGGAATATCTTAATGACTTACCTATTGCGCATAATTAAGGAATAAGTTTTGGTGTTATAAGAACCATAAATGATCTTCTGCAGACAAACTTTTGGCGAGATTTGATGGTCTACATCTTTCTGATTTCTTTTGTTCCAGCCGAAACGGAAGTTTTTTAATCAGGTAATGTGGACAATCATCCACGGGGTCATAACGACACTGTGGGTCGTTTGACGCTTTGAATAAGTCTCACCCAGGTTTTTTTTTTGTGGTTTCGTCCAATATAGATTAGGTTGTAATTCTTCAACAAATGGGTGTTTACTCAAAAAGCTGAAGGTTGGCTTTCTTGCAAATGATTGATGTATGCATATTACTTGTCTCTACCCACTTTGCAAGTTTTTTAACATTTAGTTGTGTAGTATTTTTCATTGCATTTCTTAACAATGAAATTTATTTTTCATTATGCTTATTACAAAAAATATAGTTTTTGGTAATTTTTTGAACAGAAATAACATGCAACATATAACTGAAGAAATTATGCGTTTCTAACGTATGAGTAATTTGAATTTCGATTTACTTCGCGATTATTTCAATCTCGACGTATATCGAGGTAATACTGTATATTAAACGTTGGATGAATACACAAGGAACCTAAATGGAACATTTTGTGAGTTGTTTGGAATACTTTAGCAATGTTTTACTAATTTGAGGTCGCGGTTTCAAATCTAATCTCCATTTTTCTCCTTTAGCGCGATTTTTTAAGTTACAGGTACTAATCGTATTTTCGACTTTTTTCATAAAATTCAAAAAATCATAAAATTTCTTTTCATGAGCCGATTTTTAAAATTGTGTTCTTTTTACAGAAGTAGTTGTTACCTTTGAAAAAACCCAATATTTTAATATCACCAAAAAAAAATTAATGAGTAATGGCTATTTTATTAAAAAAAAAATACACGTTTTAATTTTCTTCGCGGTTAAAGTTAAGCGGTTGGCAGCAAATGACATATATTTATTAACTTTATTGAATATCATATTAAAGTATTGAATATCATATTAATGGTATCAATTTCAAAATTTTGCTCGAGATATGTACAAAATTCTGAGAAAAAACGTTGGTGACATTTTTATGATTCTCAGAATTAAAAAATAATAAGTAATAAAGAAAAGGTAATTTAATTTTTATGATTATGGAGCAAACTAATAAACGGTCATAAATGTGCGTGGACGCGGAATTGCTCTTCTTGTTCTCTTATGATAGTTACTCCCTTCACAGTCAGTTAAAGGGGAAAAAAGGCTTTCCGTAACGGATGAGTTTTTTTTTACAGAAATTCCACGTTCATTTATATGTGATCATTATATGGCATGTTCTGAAAAATTTGTATCACACACGCAATATAAACAGACTAATAAATGATGCCAAATGAACGCACATAAGTTAAAATTTCTGAACCCTGGTATCAGGAGGCAGACTCATGTATATAGCCACCCTTAGCAGATGTGTCCATTCATAAGTACCTCAGTAAAATATTGGAAAATATGTAGTATATTAAGGCGATCATTGAAGGGTTTTTGTCATTCAACAAGTGTCAACGAACCTGAAAAGTACAAACGATGCAAAGTGCAAATCCACTAAAAATATAAATCATTTTAACCCTGAACATTTAATTTATATGTGTAAACAGTTATTATTTATTGAAAAATGTGTTACTTTGATACATACTCGTACATCAAAATTGTGTAATAGCTACGTCAAGATACAAAAAATTGATCCCAACTGCTTTTGTAACATATGTAGCGCATATACGTTTATAAAAAAATTCAAAGTCTGTCAGAGTTCATTAAAAAAGTGTATTTTGACTACATCGGATTAGTGATTCTTCAGAAGCACAACAATCTATCTCTACAGAAAATAATCATGAATTAGGACAACATTCTCCTTCACTAAGTACTGCAAGTGGATCAGATGACTTCCATTTAAATATTTCTTCTGAACGTTAGCCATTTTATCAGGAGGAGCTTAGTGATTTAGTGAGTGACCTTGGAATTTCTTGAAAGCATCTTAAATTCTATGTTCTCGCTTATAGCAGAAGACGATGAGTTTGTTTATTGTTGAGATATTTCTGGTTTACTAACTGACATGGGATTAGAGAACTATGATCCATATGAAAAGAGACTATTTAAAGATTCTTCTAAATGTAGCCTAGAATGTGTACTTCTGGATAACGATAATAAACTTGGTTCATTGCCGATAGCACATTTAACTAAAGCTAAAGAAGAATATTCTGCTATTGACTCGGTTATATATAAAATTAAGTACAAAGAACACCGGTGGCTTATTTGCGTGGATCTGAAAATGGTCCATTTTCTTCTAGGCTAACAAGCAGACTACACAAAACAGCCGTGTTGTATTTGTTTATGGGATAGCAGAGCAAGATCTCAACACTGTAGTAAAAAAGACTTTGTGGGAGAGCTATGGTTTCAGGAAAGCTGAATATAGTTAATGAACCAATTGTGCCTTGCAATCGCACAATACTGCCACTTCTCCATATCAAGCTAGGGCTTATGAAACAATTTGTCAAAGCTCTCAACAAGGACGGTGATTGTTTTAGATATATCAGTAAAAAGTTCCACAATTCGAGTTGTAAGAAACTGAAAGCTGGCATTTGTGACGCCCCTCAAAAAGAAAGGTTAATCAAGGATAAAAACTCAAGAAGTTCCATGCCAGATATTGAAAGAAATCCTTGGAGTGAATTTGTTTGGATAGTACAAAATTTTATGGGAAACAAAAAGGATGATAAGTACTCGGACCACGTGGATTACATGTTGTCACATTTCGAAAAGCTTGGTTGTACTTATAATATGAGTATTAAGGTACACTATCTATATAATTATTTAGATTGTTTCCCCGAAAATCTTGGAGACTTAAGTGAAAAACAAAGTGAACGTTTCCATCAAGATATTCGTACTATAGAGGAGCGATACCAGGGTCCCTGGGATTCCCTATAAAAATGTTATAAAATAAATTCTTCGACGCGTTGTAATTAAATTATAATATTTTTGTATTAAAAATTCTATTTTTCTTTAAAATCTTCTTTTAATTCTTTCTAAAAGCAGTGACTAAAAAAATAATTGAACACACTTATTATTAAGTAGAACAGCAACAAACACACACATATTAATAAATGTTATTTCTCTGTTGAAATCGCATTTGAATCATTTGATTCAATATATATCATACTAAATTTTGTCCAACCTAATTTTGCAATTCTTTGTATGCAGAGGTACAAATCATCATAATGAACTTTGTTATTTTTTGATTCATTATTGGTTTTTGTTTAGCGACGCACAACTCTTATCATTTTTTGAACATCGGCCTAATAGTATTGGCACATAAATTGTCATAAATTAAAATTAAAGACTAAATATGTTACCTGGAAAATATATTGATAACTAAATATTGCACCTGTTGGAGAATATTTGTTTTACTCAACACGAAACGATTGTATGGCATTACTATAAGATTATTACTTTTTTGGTGGGAGTAATTAAAATATTAAGATGTGCGTTCAGAGTTTCGCAGAAAAAGGAAGCTAATCCAACTTTTGTGCTGAGACTTGACTAGAATTCTCTGTCGCAAAAGACAACTTCAAAAAGAAATGTAACTTCAATGTGGAATAAAAGATGCTCCAGACAGCAACCGTACAGTTGAAAAGACATTGAAGAGATCAAAGCAAAGGTCGAATCAAAACAAGACTGTTTTCTGCCTATAATTTTTAAATGATCCAGACCAAAAGCAAGATTGAAAGTATTTCGCTGTTAATAATAATTGGGTGTACCTATCGTACGAATATTTGTTATACTACTTTTTTTTAAGTAAGGTAGTAAATTTTTTCTGTGGAGAACATAAGGTGATATAGTTTTCAGCAGAAAAAAAATTTTGTCTTCCTATCATTTTTAATCATTTTTTTTCCTGAAATAAAAGACGTGTATTACAAAACCAGCCTATTTACTCGATTTTCCAAATGAAATTGGATGGGGAAATGATTTCCCAATTATTGCCCTATATTAAATGGTTGTGGTCTAGTACGAATGTTGTACTGGTGCTGATTGCTGTCAAATACATCCTTTATATGTTTGCCTAGATTTGTCCTTATTTGTTGTTATTTCTCATGATGAATAGGATTGGTAGTCGGTTCAAAACCTCTTATTGAGTCAACAGCCTTTAAGATGAAGCGTGCGTTACCATGTGAAACCCAAAAAGGGCATGCGAGTTGCAAAGAGCTAATATAGCCTAGGTTTTGATCCCATTGACAATGATCTTTCAGCAATGCTTTGGTACCAGCGATTAAGGATCTGTTGACTATTTGCGAGGTGATTGCCTGTGGTGTGTACAAAGCCGTGTATCTGTGATTAAGAAGCATAAAGGTTGTTTTCCTTGCCATCTAAACCTTTTATCGCTTCCACGGCTGCCAAACTCTCGCGGTTTGTAACACTTTGATTGCGTTGCGCTGTGTTAAGCTTTTTGCGCATAAAAGCGATCGGTTTTGTATTTCATTTATCATTAAGCTTCTCAAAGGCTACCAATGCCGTAGTGACTTGCGTCGCAGTGGAGATACAATTTTGTTGTAAGAACTCGAGTAAAAAGTATAGGGGCGACCGTTAGTAACTCCTTCAGATGGTCAAAAGCTATTTGAGCTTCTTTAGTCTTCTAAAATTTTCTTTTAAATTTCAAAGTTTCCGTTATCGGAAAGGTTTCGGTAGAGACATTTTTTAACAAACCATCTGTACCATCCTGTTAAGCCTCGAAATTATTTTAAGTTTTTGGGAACAGGCCTGTTTGTAATTGCAACCACTTTTTACGGTCAGTACTTATGCCTCCATGGCCTATCACATACCCTACATAATTGACTTTCGTCACTCAAAATTTGCTTTTAGCGACATTTAAAATTAAATATGCCTTTTTAAACTAAGAAGATATCCTCACTAAAACCTCAAGATGAGAGTAGAAATCCTTGGTTACGATTACGAGATCATCCAACTATCCAAACACACAATTGCGTAAATCCTAAGGAATAATTTCATCCATAAGCCTGCTCATTATTTGGGGGGCATTGCACAGCCCAAAAGGCATTACCGAGAATTGGTATAATGGCCTACCCGGGACTGCAAATGCCGTCAAAATCTTGGAGTTCTCGTCAAGGCTTATTTGCCAAAAGGCGTCTTTAAGATCCAAATTGGAAAAATTGTTTGCCTTGGCGACCATGCGGAGATGCCATCTATACTATGTAGAGAATATGCTTCCTTCTTTGTAACTACATTCAGTTTACGTGCGTCTAAGCACAACCTATATTTATTAGGTTTCCACAAACCTTATCGGAGAGCTCCATGCTGAAGCGGAAGGCTCAAATGTTTCTAGTTGAAATGCTAAGTCATTTCAAAAAAATTTGTCTTCCTACCATTCTTAATCAAATTTTTCCCAATTTTTGTCCTATATTAAATGATTGTGTTCTAGTACAAATGTTATACTGTTGCTGATTGCAGTCAACTACAACCTTTATATGTTTGGTTATATTTTCCTTATTTGTTGTTATTTCTCATCATAAATATGATTCGTAGTCGGTTCATTCAAAACCTCTTATTGAGTCAACAGCCTTTAAGATGAAGCGTGCGTTACCATGTGAAACCCAAAAAGGGCATGCGAGATTCAAAGAGCACAGCTAATATAGCTTAGGTTTTGATCCCATTGACGATGATCGTCTTTCAGCAATGCTTTGGTACCAGCGATTAAGGATCTGTTGACTATTTGCGATTTGATTGCCTGTAATGTGTACAAAGCCATGTATATGTGATTAAGAAGCATAAAGGTTGTTTTCCTTGCGATCTAAACCTCTTTATCGCTTCCACGGCTGCCAAACACTCGCTTTTTGTAACACTTTGATTACGTTGCGCTGTGCAAAGCTTTTTGCGCATAAAAGCGCACTGACTGGCGTAGCAGTGGAGATGCAATTTTGTCGTAAGAACTGGATTAAAAAGTGTAGTGGCGACCGTTAGTAACTCCTTCAGATAGTCAAAAGTTATTTGAGCTTCTTTAGTCTACTGAAATTTACTTTTAAATTTCAAAGTTTCCGTTATCGGAAAGGTTTCGGTAGAGGCATTTTTTAACAAACCATCTGTACCATCCTGTTAAGCCTCGAAATTATTTCAAGTTTTTGGGAACAGGCTTGTTTGTAATTGCAACCACTTTTTTACGGTCAGTACTTATTCCTTCATGGCCTATCACAAACCCCACATAATTGACTTTCGTTACTCAAAATTTGCTTTTAGCGACATATAAAATTAAATATGCCTTTTTAAACTGAGAAGATATCCTCACTAAAACCTCAAGATGAGATTGGAAATCTTTGGTTACGATTACGAGACCATCCAACTATCCAAACACACAATTGCGTAAATCCTAAGGAATAATTTCATCCATAAGCCTACTTATAACTACTTATCGATTAATCTTATCGATTTCCGTTTCCTACTGATTTCTTCACTCATTGGAAAAGACTTTTGTAAAATGAGCAGAGTCGTAAGCTCGCTGAGCTGAGAAGGCCACTTGCATACCGGACATTCTGCTATATTTCCTAAATCGTTTTCAATGCAATCCCTGTGGAATGGGTGTGAACATTCACTGATAATCAGGCAATCTTGCCCGTTAGTCATGCTGCTGTTAAAGGCATACCAAACAGAGGGCTATATACTTAAAGTTTCCAAAAAAAGAAGGAAGCAGATTACGCAGTGGTAGAGTTTGATATCCTCACTAAAACCTCAAGATGAGATTGGAAATCTTTGGTTACGATTACGAGATCATCCAACTATCCAAACACACAATTGCGTAAATCCTAAGGAATAATTTCAGCCATAAGCCTACTTATAACTACTTATCGATTAATCTTATCGATTTCCGTTTCCTACTGATTTCTTCACTCATTGGAAAAGACTTTTGTAAAATGAGCAGAGTCGTAAGCTCGCTGAGCTGAGAAGGCCGCTTGCATACCGGACATTCTGCTATATTTCCTAAATCGTTTTCAATGCAATCCCTGTGGAATGGGTGTGAACATTCACTGATAATCAGGCAATCTTGCCCGTTAGTCATGCTGCTGTTAAAGGCATACCAAACAGAGGGCTATATACTTAAAGTTTCCAAAAAAAAGAAGGAAGCAGATTACGCAGTGGTAGAGTTTGACTTATTTGTAACACGTTTTAATTAAAGAAAAACAATCTGATAAATATTAAAAATGTATTCCTCTTCTATTTAGAACAATATATGAATGTATAGAGATACAATTTAAAATTACTTTTTTCGCACCTTGGAACTCAGAGGCATTTAAGACTGCGGGAGCTTTCATTACGCTAGCAAACAGTCGGAAGGAAGGTTCGTATCCTTCTCTCTCTAAACCATTTTCCCATTACATGAATAATTTGTATAGACTCCCTTTTTATTTAAAAAAAAAAATTAAATTTGTCATGGGCCGGATTGACTAAAGCATACAATAAAAAAATAAATTAAAGCTATCCCGCACAAGTTCATATATGAACATTCTAGTAATTGCAAAGAAGCAGAAGGCATTTTTTTCGAAGATCTGCTGAAGTGATATTTTCTTAAAGGTATTGTTCAGAGCTTTTGCTACTAACCCCTCACCAGCCAATGTTCTGGAGGCAAATGCGTATCGACCCCTATCTACCCCCCTATCCATTGCACTCAAACCATATGGACTCAAATCCTTAATAAGAAAACATATCAAATTCTTTAGCACATCATGTCGCAACTCATACTAAGTTTATTGACGATAAAATTAAAATTTAGCGGAACTGATGGAAATCCTTACAATTCAAATGCATTTAATAGACTTTAATGCAATAATTTACATTATATTTGTATTTATTTGTTTTCTTAGATTATATTTCTAGGGAAAATAATTTTATATATCCATTCCATTATTAATTTGTAATAACTCGGATATTTGTTATACAACGATTAGAAACAAAAAAGAAATTATCTGAAGTTAATATGTACACGAAAGCAGTAACTAACAAAGAAACATTCTGTGGGTGCTAAACTATGAGTGGGATCACAAGTGAGAGAAAAAACACTGTGGAATGTAAAACTAGCTAACAGCTTGGATGATGATAATTACAAGAACAACAAACGCTCTAATGAGGTCTCTCACTATTTTAGAACACTAAGTAGAATAAAAGAACCAAACGAAAGCAAAAAAACCAATGCAAATTTTGAACAGAGTATGTTCAGACATACTTACCAACATATAAATGATTATGGTGAAAGCTTTCCTCAAGTGTGGATGCTGTTTACAACTGACCTAGAGATGGTGTTGAAAATTTTTTATATAGGGATGACTTGCAGTGAGTTTGTGACTTTTGTCATGATGAATAATAATAATGCTTAAAATTTTAACTTAAAACTATCTGTAAAACGGAATGTAATTAATATCATCGTGGATATACATAGTTTGTAGCATATTTACAAAAGTCTAAATATTTTTCGTTTTGATTTGACTGATGGTCTTTAAAAAGACATTACGGCCAAACAATTCGGGTAATATTGATAGTCACTGCATCTATTTCGAGTTGTAGGATTTTCACCAGGGGCGTGTTCTAAACAGCTCTACATAGGTTTACTTCTTAAGCTGGCATATTATAAATGAGTAGTCTTGACCGAATGTCTTGTCTCTTGCTCACAATTCAGGATTACGTTTTGCAGGTAAAACCTCAGTAAAATATCTGAGATAGGCAATTTTATTATTTATATATAATTTTTTTGTTTCAGCCAAAAACGTAGTTTTTAGATCTTGATATTTGGTCAACTTTCCACTAGGTCTCAACTACCCTGTGGGTAGTGTGTCACTTTGTATTAGTGTCACTTAGAGTTTTGGGGTATTTTGGTTACGTCCTATATAGGTTGAGTTGTACAAGTGTTTTTCTGTGCGATCTTCGATCTAATAATATAGGTACGTTTAGTATAAAATAATAAAATTAAAGACTAAATATATTACCTTGAAAATATATTGATATCTAAATATTCCGCTTATTGGAAAATATTTCCTTTCACTCGAAACGAATCGATTGTATGAGATCGCTTTACTACTTTTTGATTTTATTTTTTTTTGGAGTTTTTAAATAGGAAGATGATATCCCTTCAGAATTTCGCAGAAAAAGGAAGTTAATAAAACTTGACTAGCCTTCTCTGTCACAAAAGACGACTTGAAAGAGGAATATAAAATAGGCTGGAAAATTGATAAATGTTGCCACTTTATTGACTCTTTTCAATCGCAATGAAGAAAGAAAGAAACTCTAGACAAAACCGTACAATTTAAAGAACATTAAGAAGATCAAAGTAAAAATCGAATCAAAACAAAATCGTGTTTGCCTATAATCAAAAATATCACCTCTACTGGAAAAAGAAAACATGTGAAAAAATTGGTAGAGAGAATGAAATAGGAGCAGTAATATTTACTTGTTTACGAATAAAATTAAAAACACCCAAAGTTTAGCTCTCCGCGCGCGAAGAGAACGATCGTTTAAGTAACTCATCTCGGAAATTTTTTCTAATAAAATAAGCAGGGAAAGTGCAAAAATAAACATAATTGCGGGAAAATAATACTCTAAAATTGTTTGAATTCATTGTAAGTATTAACTCGTAAGGAATTCAAGGAGTTTTTTGACAAAATCGCTACATTACTATAAAGCGTAAATCCAGCCCTGCCAAAGGTAACACAAACAAAAAATTTGCAAAATTGTGAACGGTGAAAAACCACATACGTCTGTCACGAGTTGCAACCGGTTTGCATTGCACTGTAAGAACCTCAATCTTCTACCTCGGCAAATGCCAAGGCCGCCCCTAATATAACTACGTTAGAGTAGCTCAAATAAGCTAGTAAATATCATTGTCCAAATTGTTGGTAGTGGTGGCTTTCATATTGTGCCAATAAAGAATGGGAACATTAACGAGACAAAAATTCAGGCATACACCGAAAACGGCTTTCGCGCTATTTCTAGTTATGCTAACTATTGAAATAAAAATTTTTACAGGTGTCGTCTAAAGCGTAGTAAGGGTATCGCGGTAATCTTAAAATGCATTGAACTATTTGTAGGTCCTGATGAGGTAAAACGAGCACTGGAAAAAGAGAATTTTAACGTTTACTCCGTGGTAAACGTTGTAAATTATAAAAAGGGTCCCCAACCAAAATACAACGTCGAACTTCAACCTGAATCGCGGAAACTAAAGAAAAATTAAGTTCATCCCATATACAAACTTCAATATTTGTTATAAAGAAGAATTACGGTTGAAGAACCCCACAAAAGAAATGGTCCCGTTCAATAACAAAATTGTCAAGATTATGGACATGCAAAATCGTACTGCACTTTGCCAACCATTTGTGTTGTATGTGTATGATCTACATCAATCATCCGTCTGCAAAGTCAAATGCAGGAACAGAAAAAGTGCAGCAAATGCGAGTAACAACAAACCCCAAACTACAGAGGTTGTAGGGTTTACAAAGAACTTAAGCTGAAACTAGGAGAGAATCGTAAATTCATTTCTAACCGAATCGCGGCGAACCCTGTTATCGACATTAAACAGACCCCAGTTTACTCTAGCGACGGAAACGGTATAACATACGCGAATGTTTTAAGGGCACATACACCTAATGCCGCAGTGCAACAACCTGGTAACGCTGAATAAATGATTCAACAACTGGTACAAAGTATAAACACGTTCATGTCAACTATGCAATCAACGATGCAAGAATTCATGCGTTACCAAAATCAGTTAATTCAAGTTCTACTTACAAAAAATAGCCCCTCTTAAAATGTGTACATGGATCGCAAACGGTGTGAACCAACATAGACACGAACTGACAGAGTACTTAGATTGTCAGAATATTGATATAATGTTACTATCGGAAACGCATCATACAGATAAATACAATTATCAGATACCTTATTTTAGATTTTATGGTACTCACCACCCCAACGGTAAGGCTCATGAAGCACTGGTATCCTTATACGAAAACGAATGAAACATGAAGTCGCTGAAGGAGTCTCACAAAACTACCTTCAGGTGACAACAATTCGAATCCAGATTCAAGATAGTTTTCTTACCATTTCCGCAATATATTTCCCCCCTCGGTTCGCGATATCAGAATATATACTTCTGAATTTCTCAACGGTCTCGGGCGCAACTTTATTGCTGCTGGTGAATACAATGTCAATCACACGCACTGGGGATACCGTTTAGCAAACCCTAGGGGAAACCAGCAGTTTAAATGTCAAATGCGACGTCAAATGAATTAGACTTTATATCGCCCAGTCAACCTACATATTGGCCTTCTGATATTAAGAAAAAGCCTGACTTAATTAACTTCGGTATAATAAGAGGAGTTAGTTAATATAACTTTTCTGCCCTGACTTATCGTCAGACCACTCGCCAGCTATATTTCTTCTTCACGAGAAGACAGTTCCTGTAGACGAGCCCCTAAGGCTTACTTCATATACAACTACCAGGTTAAAATACAGGAAGTACGTTAGAGGTCATTTAGATTCTATTTTTCTAACGCGGAGGAGATCGATAACCACGTATCCAACTTGAACGTGATGCTGGAACAGGAGGCCATTCACGCTACACACAGACTAATAAACGCGACAAATATTTTAAATCCTTACACTAACCGAGAAATAGAGCACCTTGTAAGTGAAAAAAGGAGGTTCCGTCGCGAATGGCATCGAAACAGGTCACCAGCGGCCAGACTAAGACTGACTGACGCTACTAAAAGGTTGCAAAGCGTAGTTCGAAATGGAGACAGTAGACAGCATGCTAGTTTCACTGCAAGTTTAACTCCGACAGCTTTTACCAAATTCTCATTATGGTATATATTAAGAAATACCAGAATGCCCACCGAAACGCAATTTCCAATACGCGACGCAAATGGCGAGTGGGCAACATCGGAAGAGAGAAAAACCAATGTTTTCTCAAACCAGCTGTCCCAGGTATTTCGCCCAAATAGCATGTAGCAGCAATATCTGCCGTAATTCCATTGTTTACTAACGCAAATGAAGTTCTGCATGTCATTAATGAAACCGTGAAACCAGGTAAAGCACCTGGATATGATCTTATCACGCCTAAAATGACCTTGGAACTTCCCTACATTGCTGTGAAGTTCATGGCAAAATTATTTAACTCAATTTTGAGACATGGTTACTTTTCTAAGGAATGGAAACTTTCTCTGATTCAAATGATTTTAAAGCCTGGAAAGGACAAATCAATATCTTCCTCATACAGGCCGATAAGTTTGCTTCACTGCTTATCCAAACAAATTGAAAAAATTCTCTTATCGAAAACCGTTCCTCGTGTCAAATAAAATAATACCAGACCATCAGTTTGGATTCCAGGAAGGTCACATCACCATCGAACAAGTAAAATGTCTGACCCAAGCAATAGAAAAATCATTTGAAGCGAGAATATTGCGGCGTCCTATTTCTGGATGTTGCTCAATCAAATTGACAAAGTATGACACTTTGGCTTGACCAACAAAATTTGCAAATACTTACCGACAAATACGCATCGAATTCTTGAGTCTTACTTAGAAAACCGAAGGTTCAGATTCAAATGTGGGCAATACGTCACCGATGACCATGAAATAAAGGGTGTTTTTTATTGGGGTATAGAACTTTAAGTTGGCATCACTTTTTTAACTGGCGGCCATTTTGTCAGCTGTCAAGTGATTAATATTTAGTTTGGTTTGCCATTTCATCATGAACAGGTTGACAAAAGAACAACGCTTGCAAAATGGGCCGAAAATGAGATTCATCTCGATGCTGATTTTCATCACAAAATTTTGTTCAGTGATGAGGCTCTTTTTTGGTTGAATGGCTACGTCAACAAGCAAAATTGCCGCATTTGGAGTGAAGAGAATCCACATGAGACCCTTGAGACGCCATTACATCCACAAAAACTGACTGTTTGGTGTTCTCTATGGGCTGGTGGAGTCATTGGGCCATACTTCTTCCGAAATAATGCTGGAGAGTCAGTTACCGTTAATGGATACCGGTATAGAGCCATGATAACCGACTATTTTGTTCCCGAATTGGATGGCATGAATGTGGATGAGTTGTGGTTCCAACAAGATGGCGCTACATGCAACACAGCGCACGTCACAATCGAATTATTGAAGGAAACATTCGATGAGCGCATAATTTCGCGGAATGGACCTGTCAATTGGCCACCAAGATCGTGTGATTTGACACCATTGGATTATTTTCTTTGGGGATATGTGAAGTCGCTCGTCTACGCCAACAAACCAGACACGTTAGGGGACTTGGAAGCCAACATTCGTGGCGTTATTGCCAACATACGGCCCCATATGCTCGAAAAAGTGGTTGAAAATTGGACCTGTAGAATTGGCTTTATTCGAGCCAGCCGCGGCGGCCACATGCCCGAAATCATATTTAAACAATAATGACATAAAATTATCCTTCCAATAAAGCCAAATTGATGGACATTAAAACGATTTTCTTGTGTTTTATTTCAATTCGAAGTTTTATACCTCAATAAAAAACATCCTTTACTAGCAGGTGTGCCCCTGGGAAGCGTCCTAGGGCCTATTTTTACCTTATGTTTACAGCAGATATCCCTACCAGCCCAAACGTGCTAACATCCACTTTTGCCGTTGATACCGCTATACTTATAATGGCCACACATAAAAAGCAGGATATTGCATCTATCAATCTAGGTCTACATTTCAGACGAGTCGAATCTTGGCACTCTGACTGGAAAATAAAAGTCAATGAGGCTAAATGCACGCAGGTAACTTTCACACTGAATTTTAGCACTTGTCCAACATTGAAACTAAACAATATCCCTTTTTCTCAATCTGATCATGATACATACCTTGGAATCCACCTGGAGAAGTCATATCGAAACCAAAAAGACTCAACTGAAACTTATGCTCCATCAACTTCACGGGCTCCTAAACGCGAACTCAAAACTAAGCCTTGAATATAAGGTCCTGCTATACAATAGTGCAATCAAACCTATCTGGTTATACGGTGCTCAGCTATGGGACAAAGCAAGCTCGAGCAATCTCGACAAAATACAAAGAATTCAATCGAAGACATTGCGGATCATTACCGGTGCCCCTTGGTATGTGAGGAACGGAAACATCCACCGAGACTTAAAAATACCTCTTGTTAAAGAGACAATTCAAAAGTCATGATAACATACTTGCTAGACAACTATTGTGCAGTCCAAGCTCTTTAAGACTTCTGAGAAACGAACGCTGTGTTTCCTTATCTACACTTGTGCTTCAGCCGTAACAGCAATCGCGAACACATGCGCCACGTCACGTAGCTTAAATGCTCTTATACGTGATCCTTTGAACGAACACTCCAAAAAGACTGTGTCGAATCCTTTATTCTACGTCACGTGGCTTAAATGCTCATTGAAATAAAGCATATATAAAAAACCAAAAAAAATACAACGTTTGAATTTCTTTAATTTGAATTTCTTTGTCAATAATCACACTTGTGCATAAAATGAGTGACATCATTTTAATAATAATAATGTAATAAATATTGGGAATACATATCGTCTGAATATTTTTTTATTCATTTTCTTTTCTAAATTTGAAGTTGACAAGGTGATATCGGTCGCAGCAAAAAAAAAATGAGAACATAATAATCATTTCCTAATTTTCCTCGGACTTTGGCCTTAATGAAGTTTGGCGATAGCTTGGCGTTTAATGCCTTTTTAAATTTTATTGCGCAAAATTACGTCGGTAGATTTCTTGTCCAATATAAAATGTTTGTGGTGTAGTACGAAGGTTGTACCGATGGTGATTTTTGTCAAATGCATCCTTTATATGTTTGCGTAGATTTGTCCTTATTAGTTGTAATTTGTCATCACGGCAAGGATTCGTAGTCAATTCAGCCTTAGTTGCCTCAACATACTATAAGCTATTTGCATTACCATGTCAAATCCAAAAAGAGCATGATATGGATCAATTGATAGATTGGTGAACTGAGTTGCGGAGAGGGCAGCTAATAGATCTTAGATTTTGATCCCATTGACGATGATCATCTTTCAAAAATGCTCTGATGTCAAGGACTAAGAATCTGTTGACTCTTTCTGAGGCGTATGCCTCCGGGGAGTACTGAGCCGTATATATGTGGTTAGTACCAAAACTAGTAAAAAAGGCATTGTTGCCATTTGCTTTAAACCGACCGCCATTGTCGCTCACTATACTTTCAGGAACACCGTAGGTGTGGAAAATTTGATTTTGTAAATTAATTTGCAATGTGGACACAACCACGAAATTTACTTAAATGATCCAGTACTATTAGTAAGCCTATGTACCCTGTCCTGCTTCTAGGATACGACCCAATAAGACCAACACAGTACAAAACTTGAATTCGGGACTCAATTCTGATAATTGTTTGTGAAAGTAGCCCGAAAAAGAAGAACTTCTGGATCATTCGTTTGGTCAAAGTACATCAAATAATAATTTAAAGATTAATTTGAAGTAAGTATGGTATAGGATAATTTGTCACGTTTTAGGCTCTTTTAATTGTCATAACTCGAGAACCACTAGTCTGAATAAGCTAAAAAAAATTAAAAATTACAATTCCTTTAATCTTTTTATAGAACGTTTCGCTAAACTTGCAACAGTTTCGCAGTCTTAAATAAATGTATGAAGAAAAAAATATTTTTTGCTTTAAAAATTTAAAAGTTTATTTTTTAATTCATAAAAATACAAAACGGTTTAAAGTGTCAAGTCCAATTACTTTCACGTAAAGTCACATAACCCATACGAACAAAATGAGGCATAGATCATGAAAATCGATTTACGCGTTTCGCTTTTATGCACAATTAAGTGAAAGTATATATTTAAAAAAATGCTCGAGATACGTACAAAATTCTTTGGAAAAATCGTTGATGACTTTTTTATGATTCTCAGAATTTAAAAAAATATAAGTAATAAACAAAAGGTTATTGATTATGATGATTGCTCATAAATGTCACGCTTAAAATGATCTTGGAACTTCCCTACATTGCTGTGAAGTTCATGACAAAATTATTTAACTCAATTTTTAGACATGGTTACTTTCTAAGGTATGGAAACTATCTGATTCAAATGATTTTAAAGCCTGAAAAGGACAAATCAATACCTTCCTCATACAGACCAATAAGTTTGCTTCCTTGCTTATCCAAACTAATTGAAAAAGTTCTTTTATCAATATCCGTTCCTCGTGTCAAATAAAATAATATCAGACCATCAGTTTGGATTCCGGGAAGGTCACATCACCATCGAACAAGTAAAACGTCTGACCCAAGCAATAGAAAAATCATTTGAAGCGAGAATATTGCTGCGCCCTATTTCTGGATGTTGCTCAAGCATTTGACAAAGTCTGGCACTTTGGCTTGCAAACACTTACCGACAAATACGCATCGAATTCTTGAGTCTTACTTAGATAATCGAAGATTCAGAGTCAAATGTGGGCTATACGTCCCCGATGACCGCGAAATACTAGCAGGTATGCCCCAGGGAAGCGTCCTAGGGCCTATCCTTTACCTTCTGTTTACATCAGATATCCCTACCAGCCCAAATGTGCTAATATCCACTTTTACCGTCGATACCGCTATACTTATAATGGCCACACATAAAAAGAATTATATTGCATCTATAAATTTAGGTCTACATTTAAGACGAGTAGAATCTTTGCTCTCTGACTGGAGAATAAAAAGTCAATGAGGGCAAATGCTCACAGGTAACTATTACACTAAATTTAATCACTTGTCCAACATTGAAACTAAACAATATCCCTTTTTCTCAATCTGATCATGTTACATACCTTGGAATCCACCTGGAGAAGTATATCGAAACCAAAAAGACTCAACTGAAACTTATGCTCGATCACTGGCTCCTAAACGCGAAATCAAAACTAAGCCTTGAATATAAGGTCCTGTTATACAATAGTGCAGTCAAACATATCTGGTTATACGGTGCTCAGCTATGGGACAAAGCAATCTCGACAAAAAACAAAGAGTTCAATAAAAGACATTGCGGATCATTACCGGTGCCGCTTGGTATATGAGGAATGAAAACATCCACCGAGACTTAAAAATACCTCTTGTTAAAGAGGCAATTCAAAAAATCAATATAAAACACAAAGCGAAGCTAGAACGTCATTATAACATACTTGCTAGACAACTATTGTGCAGTCCAAGCTCTTTAAGACTACGGAGAAACGAACGCTGTGTTTCCTTATCTACACTTGTGCTTCAGCCGTAACAGCAATCGCGAAAACATGCGCCACGTCACGTAGCTTAAATGCTCTTATACGTGATCCTTAAAACAGTCAATATCAATCGTGAACGAACATTCATTGCTTTTCCTACGCCACGTGGCTTAAATGCTCTTATACATGAACACTCCAAAAAGACTGTGTAGAATCCTTTATTCTACGTCACATGGCCTAAATGCTCACGTACGTGATCCCTAAAACAGTCAACACGAAAAACCTACAAAAACTAAATTACGTCGCCCGCTCTGCCATTCTACAGTTATCCGTTATACATACATAACTTGATTTTTTTTTCTATATAATGTCGCGAACACTCTGTAAAAGACTGTAAGGGTCCTCTGGTCCTTTATCACGAGGTTTAGGCCAAACCAGGTTTAAAATTCTCATGTGATCAATACCAGTCAAATACTATTTTGACCAAATTAATGCAAATTGCTGCCAATAAGCAGAGAACCACATAACAAAATATCCATACTAGGATTCATTATTGGATTATACTTAAGATTCGTATACGTATTGTTAGGCTTTTTTGGAGCAGATTCAATAATTGAAATAAAGCATATCTAAAAAGCAAAAAAACAACGTTTGAATTTCTTGAATTTGAATTTCTTTGCCAATATTTACACTTTTGCGTAAAATAATAATAATGTAATAAATATTGGCCATACCTATCGTCCGAATATATTTTTATTCATTTTCTTTTTTAAATTAGTTAGTGAATTTTTTCTTTGAATTTGACAAGGTGATATCGGTCGCAGCAAAAAAAATGTTGTCTGCCTATTATTTTATAAAAATCTTAGATGACGTGTAATACAAAACCAGATTTTTTACTCGAAGGGAAAAAAGTCTGTTTCGAAGGGAAAAAAGTGACTTTTTGAATTTCATTGCGCAAAATTACGTCGGTAGATTTCTTGTCCAATATAAAATGTTTGTGGTGTAGTACGAAGGTTGTACTGATGGTGATTTTTGTCAAATGCATCCTTTATGTGTTTGCGTAGATTTGTCCTTATTAGTTGTAATTTGTCATCACGGCAAGGATTCGTAGTCAGTTCAGCTTTAGTTGCCTCAACATACTAAAAAATATTTTCGTTACCATGTCAAATCCAAAAAGGGCATGATATGGACCAATTGATAGATTGGTGAACTTTGTTGCGGAGAGGGTAGCTAATAGGTCTTAGATTTTGATCCCATTGACGACGATCATCTTTCTGATGTCAGGGACTAAGAATCGGTTGGCTCTTTCTGAGGCGTATGCCTCCGGGGAGTACTGAGTCGTATATATGTGGTTAGTACAATAATTAGTAAAAAAGGCATTGTTTCCATTTGCCTGAAGCCGGCCGCCATTGTCGCTCACTATACTTTCAGAAACACCTTAGATGTGGAAAATTTGATTTTGTAAATTAATTTCCGATGTGGACACAACCACGAAATTTACTTAAATGATCCAGTACTATTAGTAAGCCTATGTACCCTGTCCTGCTTCTAGGATACGACCCAAGAAGACCAACACAGTACAAAACATGATTTCGGGACTCATTTCTGATAACTGTTTGTGAAAGTAGCCCCAAAAAGAAGAACTTTCGTAGTCTTAAATAAATGTATGAAGAAAAAAATATTTTTTGCTTTAAAAATTTAAAAGTTTTTTTTTAATTCATAAAAATACAAAACGGTAAAAAGTATCAAGTTCTATTACTTTCACGTAAAGTTTGTCACGGGTTAGGCTCTTTTGTTTGTCATAACTCGAGAACCACTAGTCTGAATAAGCTGAAACAATTTAAAAATTACAATTCCTTTAATCTGTTTATAAAACGTTTCGCTACACATGCAACAGTTTCGCAGTCTTCAATAAATGTATGAAGAAAAAATATTTTTTGCTTTAAAAATTTAAAAGTTTTTTTTTAATTCATAAAAATACAAAACGGTTAAAAGTATCAAGTCCTATTACTTTCACGTAAAGTCGCATAGCCCCTACGAACAAAATGAGACATAGATCATGAAAATCGATTTACGCGTTTCGCTTTTATGCACAATTAAGTGAAGATAGGAATTTAAAAAAATCGCTCGAGATATGTACAAAAGTCTTTGAAAAAACGTTGATGACTTTTCTATGATTCTCAGAATTTAAAAAAATATATAAGTAATAAACAAAAGGTTATTTGATTTTGATGATCGCTCTTAAATGTGCGTGGACGCTGAATTGGTATTCTTGTTCACTTATGATACTTAATCCGTTCGCAGTCATTTAATGGAAAAGAAGGACAGTACATATACTTATGTGTGTTTTTCCGTTGGCTACCTGCATGATTTTTTTTTACAGAAATTCGACCCACATTTTGTTTATAACGCAAACGTGCCGAATCAGGTATATAACCACACTTAATATATTGAAAATTTTGTAGCATTTATAGGTGATCTTTGATCGATTTTGAATTTCATCCTGTTTTTGAATAAAAATAAAACATAATATGTTTCAATATGTGACGCGCAAAATAGAAAGGGACCTAGGGGTAAAAACATTTTAAAGATTTAAATACGTGTATCTTTGGTGTTCCATCACTTTCATAAAACGCGCATATCTCTGGGAGGGAACACTTTTGTGGTCATATCGTCCCAACAACAGGCCAACTGGATCGAAAAAATATGATTACTCAGGAATTCAAAACAGCGTATTGTCATTATTTTGATGAAGCAGATTTAAGTGGTGCAAATTTTACGCCGAACAAAGCGTGTAAAAATTGTTATAATACTATAATGTGGATACCAGGGGCGTAGCCAGAATCTAAATTAGGGGGCCGAAGTTCTTGTTTTTGTGGTTAAATGTATTATTTTTACATACAAAAAAATTTAAAACTTTAAGTGGTACTTACCTAATGAAAGATGATTATTCATTGTTTTGAAAATATTTTTAATAAAGATAATCAAAAAAATAAATAAATTTTATTGTTAAAATTTTAAGATTTAAAATAAACAAATTCGTGTAATGCAGTAGCAAAAGTATTAATTTTTAATCGTGTTTTATTCTACAATAATAACAAACGCCTGGGATTTTCTGCAAATTTTTCAATTAATTCCTTCTCAATCATCATACGGTTTTAGTTGACGAATTTGCTGTGCACGCTCATGAGGCATAACCCGGAATGCCTTTGCTCTCCTGTTGTGCTCCTCAGAAACGTTTTAATTCTACGAAGTGTACTAAAGTAACAGTCGCTGGTGTACATGGTAAGGCACAACAGAGTATGTTCAGGCATACCTACATAAATATAGTATTGACGGATTTTGTAAAACTTACCAACATATCGGTGGTCATTGTGAAGGCTTTCCTTAAGTGTGGATGCTGTTTTCAACAGAACTAGAGATAGTGTTGAAATATTTTTTTATAGGGATGACTTGCAGTTATTTTATGACTTTTGGCATGACACAATGCTTGAAATTGTAACTTAAAACTATCTGTAAAGCGGAAAGTAGTTACTGGAGATTTTAAGTTTAGATTCTTACGAATATAATATACACGACGATATATTATTTTTCACATTATTTGTAGTATATTTACAAAAGTCTAAATTTTGTTCGTTTTGATTTGACTGATGATTTTAAAAAGGCATTACGGGCAATTAATTCGGGTAATATTGATAGTTACTGAATCCATTTAGAGTAATAGTATTTTTACCAGGGACATTTTCTAAACAGGTCTAAATTAGTTTATTGCTTAAAGTGGCATATTATAATGAATAGTCTTGACCGAATGTCTTCTCTTGCTCACAACTAAGGATAACGTCTTGCGGTTATAGACTCAATAAAAGATCTGCGATAGGCAAATGTTTGGCGAGATATTATGGTTAACATCTTTTTAACGGTTCACATACATCTAATTTTTTGTTTCAGCCGAAATCGTAGTTCTTGAAATTTGTGTCAACTTTCCACTAGGTCTCAACTACCCTGTGGGTAGTGTGCCACTTTGTATAAGTGTCACTTTGACTTTGGGGTTTTTTGGTTACGTCCTATACAGATTGAGTTGTATAAGTGTTTTTCTGTGCGATCTAATAATATTGGTACGTTTAGTATAAAATAATAAAATTAAAGACTAAATATGTTACCTCGAAAATATATTGATAGCGAATCGATTGAATGAGATCACTTTACTACTTTTTGATTTTATTTCTTTTTTTGGAGTTATAAACAAGTAAGTAAGTGCTATAGTCGGGCGTGGCCGACTCTATGATACCCGCACCACTATAAATATGATTAAGTCTCCTGTTAATCGAAATCACTCGTCGCTATTTCTATCTGTATCTATCACGCAAGCACTAAGCCTTTATACCCCATACCACTATGTGGTGAGGGTATAACAATTATAGTTGGTCCACATTTTCATACCTTGTTTTCGGACCCTGTGCCCTCCCACGGACGAGATAAATCATTTAAAGTCCTGAGGCAATTCCCTGTCATTTGAGGGGTCACACTAAAATCCGGGTAAACCGAAAATTTTGGACCCTCCTAATGGACCCTGGGGCCCAAACAGGTCGAATTTTTTTCTGCATTTAAAATTGAAGATAATTTCCTTTCATTTAAGGGGTCACACTTATATTTAAAATCATGGGTCCATTTTTTGGGTTCTGAAGGCCCCGTAGGTCCGAGAGGCGGGTCCAACTATTTTTTTTACATTTTGTGGTCAGTTCTACATCGAATGGCATATTTTTTTAATTTGTTGACCAATACACGCGACATCAACTGGATTTGGACCAAATCCGGGAGTTCCTTTGTATGGGGGGTCTATCAGAAAGTGCTCCGATTTGGACCAAATTGAACAGCGTCCGTCCTTGTCCCAATATATTACCACATGCCAAGTTTCATCAAGATTGGTGCATAAATGCGACCTGTACTTTGATTACAAGAATAGATGGACATCTTCACATCCAGCCAGCCGACCAGCCAGCCGACCAGCCAGCCAGCCGACCAGCCAGCCAGCCCGCCACCCAGCCAGCCAGACAGACATGGCTAGATCGACTCAAAATGTAATTCTGAGCAATTTTTTCTCTGGTCCCGGTATTCTAACTCGATTCCTTCGATGTGTTACAAACGCAAGCACTAAGCCATTCTACCACATACCACTATGTGGTGCGGGTATAAAAAAGGGAGAATTTGTTTCGCAGAAAAAGGAAGTTAATAAAACTTGACATGCTTTCTCTCTGGCAAAAGACGACTCGAAAAAGGAATGCAAAATAGACTGGAAAATTGATATATGTTGCCACTTTAATGACTTTTTCAATCGCAATGGAGAAAGAAAGAAACTCTAGACAAAACCTTACAGTTTAAAGAACATTAAGAAGATCAAAGTAAAAATCGAATCAAAACAAAATCGTTTTTGCCTATAATCAAAAATGTCAAATCTACTGGAGAAAGAAAACATGTGAAAAAATTGATAGAGAACATGTAAATAGGAGCAGTATTATTTACTGATTTGTAATTTAGACATTGGCAAATCCGCCAAACGAATAAAATCAAAAACACCCAAAGTTTAGCTCTCCGCGCGCGAAGAAAACGATCGTTAAAATAATTCCTCTCGGAAATTAATACTAAAAAAATAAAATAAGCAGGGAAAGTGCAAAAATAATCATAATTGCCGGGAAAATAATTATCAAAAATTGTTTGAATTCATTATAAGTATTAACTTGTAAGGAATTCAAGCAGTTTTTTGACAAAATAAAAATTTTAAGTTTAACTACAAATACAGTTGTGTAAGAAACAGTAAAACAAAACAACCAAAATAAAAAGCACACACACAGCTAAACAAACTCACAACTTGGTGAGCCATAGTCTCACTCAAGAGTTACAACAACACATGAACTCTTTCTGCAGTGTAAGTTCGCGGAATGCATACTTCGCGATAAAAGCAGATGTAAACAATGGAATGAGAGGGGTAACGTCACTAAGACAAAAAACTCTCTCACCCGGCAGTGCTAACAACAACAATATTAACAAAGAAGCTGTAAGCACATCGAACATAGAAAGAACACAGGAAAACAACGACAAACAATTAAAGGCGGTACAGACAGGCATTAATCGCTATATTACTATAAAGCGTAAATCCAGCCTTGCCAAAGGTAACACAAACAAAAAAAATTGCAAAATTGTGAACGGCGAAGAACCACCAACGCTTGTCACGGGAACAACCGAAGAGAACGATCGTTAAAAGAATTCCTCTCGGAGATTAATTCTAATAAAATAAAATAAGCAGGGAAAGTGCAAAAATAAACATAATTGCCGGGAAAATAATTATCTAAAATTGTTTGAATGCTTTATAAGTATTAACTTGTAAGGTATTAAAGCAGTTTTGTTGACAAAATAAAAATTTTAAGTTTAACAACAAATCCAGTTGTGTAAGAAACAGTGAAACAAAACAACCAAAATAGTCTGAATAAGCTGAAACAATTTAAAAATTACAATTCCTTTAATCTGTTTATAAAACGTTTCGCTACACATGCAACAGTTTCGCAGTCTTCAATAAATGTATGAAGAAAAAATATTTTTTGCTTTAAAAATTTAAAAGTTTTTTTTTAATTCATAAAAATACAAAACGGTTAAAAGTATCAAGTCCTATTACTTTCACGTAAAGTCGCATAGCCCCTACGAACAAAATGAGACATAGATCATGAAAATCGATTTACGCGTTTCGCTTTTATGCACAATTAAGTGAAGATAGGAATTTAAAAAAATCGCTCGAGATATGTACAAAAGTCTTTGAAAAAACGTTGATGACTTTTCTATGATTCTCAGAATTTAAAAAAATATATAAGTAATAAACAAAAGGTTATTTGATTTTGATGATCGCTCTTAAATGTGCGTGGACGCTGAATTGGTATTCTTGTTCACTTATGATACTTAATCCGTTCGCAGTCATTTAATGGAAAAGAAGGACAGTACATATACTTATGTGTGTTTTTCCGTTGGCTACCTGCATGATTTTTTTTTACAGAAATTCGACCCACATTTTGTTTATAACGCAAACGTGCCGAATCAGGTATATAACCACACTTAATATATTGAAAATTTTGTAGCATTTATAGGTGATCTTTGATCGATTTTGAATTTCATCCTGTTTTTGAATAAAAATAAAACATAATATGTTTCAATATGTGACGCGCAAAATAGAAAGGGACCTAGGGGTAAAAACAACTTTTGTTCAGGAGAGCCATTTTAAAGATTTAAATACGTGTATCTTTGGTGTTCCATCACTTTCATAAAACGCGCATATCTCTGGGAGGGAACACTTTTGTGGTCATATCGTCCCAACAACAGGCCAACTGGATCGAAAAAATATGATTACTCAGGAATTCAAAACAGCGTATTGTCATTATTTTGATGAAGCAGATTTAAGTGGTGCAAATTTTACGCCGAACAAAGCGTGTAAAAATTGTTATAATACTATAATGTGGATACCAGGGGCGTAGCCAGAATCTAAATTAGGGGGCCGAAGTTCTTGTTTTTGTGGTTAAATGTATTATTTTTACATACAAAAAAATTTAAAACTTTAAGTGGTACTTACCTAATGAAAGATGATTATTCATTGTTTTGAAAATATTTTTAATAAAGATAATCAAAAAAATAAATAAATTTTATTGTTAAAATTTTAAGATTTAAAATAAACAAATTCGTGTAATGCAGTAGCAAAAGTATTAATTTTTAATCGTGTTTTATTCTACAATAATAACAAACGCCTGGGATTTTCTGCAAATTTTTCAATTAATTCCTTCTCAATCATCATACGGTTTTAGTTGACGAATTTGCTGTGCACGCTCATGAGGCATAACCCGGAATGCATTTGCTCTCCTGTTGTGCTCCTCAGAAACGTTTTAATTCTACGAAGTGTACTAAAGTAACAGTCGCTGGTGTACATGGTAAGGCACAACAGAGTATGTTCAGGCATACCTACATAAATATAGTATTGACGGATTTTGTAAAACTTACCAACATATCGGTGGTCATTGTGAAGGCTTTCCTTAAGTGTGGATGCTGTTTTCAACAGAACTAGAGATAGTGTTGAAATATTTTTTTATAGAGATGACTTGCAGTTATTTTATGACTTTTGGCATGACACAATGCTTGAAATTGTAACTTAAAACTATCTGTAAAGCGGAAAGTAGTTACTGGAGATTTTAAGTTTAGATTCTTACGAATATAATATACACGACGATATATTATTTTTCACATTATTTGTAGTATATTTACAAAAGTCTAAATTTTGTTCGTTTTGATTTGACTGATGATTTTAAAAAGGCATTACGGGCAATTAATTCGGGTAATATTGATAGTTACTGAATCCATTTAGAGTAATAGTATTTTTACCAGGGACATTTTCTAAACAGGTCTAAATTAGTTTATTGCTTAAAGTGGCATATTATAATGAATAGTCTTGACCGAATGTCTTCTCTTGCTCACAACTAAGGATAACGTCTTGCGGTTATAGACTCAATAAAAGATCTGCGATAGGCAAATGTTTGGCGAGATATTATGGTTAACATCTTTTTAACGGTTCACATACATCTAATTTTTTGTTTCAGCCGAAATCGTAGTTCTTGAAATTTGTGTCAACTTTCCACTAGGTCTCAACTACCCTGTGGGTAGTGTGCCACTTTGTATAAGTGTCACTTTGACTTTGGGGTTTTTTGGTTACGTCCTATACAGATTGAGTTGTATAAGTGTTTTTCTGTGCGATCTAATAATATTGGTACGTTTAGTATAAAATAATAAAATTAAAGACTAAATATGTTACCTTGAAAATATATTGATAGCGAATCGATTGAATGAGATCACTTTACTTTTTGATTTTATTTCTTTTTTTGGAGTTATAAACAAGTAAGTAAGTGCTATAGTCGGGCGTGGCCGACTCTATGATACCCGCACCACTATAAATATGATTAAGTCTCCTGTTAATCGAAATCACTCGTCGCTATTTCTATCTGTATCTATCACGCAAGCACTAAGCCTTTATACCCCATACCACTATGTGGTGAGGGTATAACAATTATAGTTGGTCTACATTTTCATACCTTGTTTTCGGACCCTGTGCCCTCCCACGGACGAGATAAATCATTTAAAGTCCTGAGGCAATTCCCTGTCATTTGAGGGGTCACACTAAAATCCGGGTAAACCGAAAATTTTGGACCCTCCTAATGGACCCTGGGGCCCAAACAGGTCGAATTTTTTTCTGCATTTAAAATTGAAGATAATTTCCTTTCATTTAAGGGGTCACACTTATATTTAAAATCATGGGTCCATTTTTTGGGTTCTGAAGGCCCCGTAGGTCCGAGAGGCGGGTCCAACTATTTTTTTTACATTTTGTGGTCAGTTCTACATCGAATGGCATATTTTTTTAATTTGTTGACCAATACACGCGACATCAACTGGATTTGGACCAAATCCGGGAGTTCCTTTGTATGGGGGGTCTATCAGAAAGTGCTCCGATTTGGACCAAATTGAACAGCGTCCGTCCTTGTCCCAATATATTACCACATGCCAAGTTTCATCAAGATTGGTGCATAAATGCGACCTGTACTTTGATTACAAGAATAGATGGACATTTTCACATCCAGCCAGCCGACCAGCCAGCAGACCAGCCAGCCAGCCGACCAGCCAGCCAGCCCGCCACCCAGCCAGCCAGACAGACATGGCTAGATCGACTCAAAATGTAATTCTGAGCAATTTTTTCTCTGGTCCCGGTATTCTAACTCGATTCCTTCGATGTGTTACAAACGCAAGCACTAAGCCATTATACCACATACCACTATGTGGTGCGGGTATAAAAAAGGGAGAATTTGTTTCGCAGAAAAAGGAAGTTAATAAAACTTGACATGCTTTCTCTCTGGCAAAAGACGACTCGAAAAAGGAATGCAAAATAGACTGGAAAATTGATATATGTTGCCACTTTAATGACTTTTTCAATCGCAATGGAGGAAGAAAGAAACTCTAGACAAAACCTTACAGTTTAAAGAACATTAAGAAGATCAAAGTAAAAATCGAATCAAAACAAAATCGTTTTTGCCTATAATCAAAAATGTCAAATCTACTGGAGAAAGAAAACATGTGAAAAAATTGATAGAGAACATGTAAATAGGAGCAGTATTATTTACTGATTTGTAATTTAGACATTGGCAAATCCGCCAAACGAATAAAATCAAAAACACCCAAAGTTTAGCTCTCCGCGCGCGAAGAAAACGATCGTTAAAATAATTCCTCTCGGAAATTAATACTAAAAAAATAAAATAAGCAGGGAAAGTGCAAAAATAATCATAATTGCCGGGAAAATAATTATCAAAAATTGTTTGAATTCATTATAAGTATTAACTTGTAAGGAATTCAAGCAGTTTTTTGACAAAATAAAAATTTTAAGTTTAACTACAAATACAGTTGTGTAAGAAACAGTAAAACAAAACAACCAAAATAAAAAGCACACACACAGCTAAACAAACTCACAACTTGGTGAGCCATAGTCTCACTCAAGAGTTACAACAACACATGAACTCTTTCTGCAGTGTAAGTTCGCGGAATGCATACTTCGCGATAAAAGCAGATGTAAACAATGGAATGAGAGGGGTAACGTCACTAAGACAAAAAACTCTCTCACCCGGCAGTGCTAACAACAACAATATTGACAAAGAAGCTGTAAGCACATCGAACATAGAAAGAACACAGGAAAACAACGACAAACAATTAAAGGCGGTACAGACAGGCATTAATCGCTATATTACTATAAAGCGTAAATCCAGCCTTGCCAAAGGTAACACAAACAAAAAAAATTGCAAAATTGTGAACGGCGAAGAACCACCAACGCTTGTCACGGGAACAACCGAAGAGAACGATCGTTAAAAGAATTCCTCTCGGAGATTAATTCTAATAAAATAAAATAAGCAGGGAAAGTGCAAAAATAAACATAATTGCCGGGAAAATAATTATCTAAAATTGTTTGAATGCTTTATAAGTATTAACTTGTAAGGTATTAAAGCAGTTTTGTTGACAAAATAAAAATTTTAAGTTTAACAACAAATCCAGTTGTGTAAGAAACAGTGAAACAAAACAACCAAAATAAAAAAGCACACACACACCTAAGCAAACTCACAACTTGATTAGCCATAGTCTCACTCAAGAGTTAGAACAACGCAGGAACTCTTTCTGCAGTGTATGTTCGCGGAATGCATACTTCGCGATAAATGCAGATGTAAACAATGGAATGTTTGGCGTTTAATGACTTTTTAAATTTCATTGCGCAAAACTACGTCGGTAGATTTCTTGTCCAATAAAAAATGTTTGTGGTGTAGTACGAAGGTTGTACCGATGGTGATTTTTGTCAAATGCATCCTTTATGTGGTTGCGTAGATTTGTCCTTATTAGTTGTAATTTGTCATCACGGCAAGGATTCGTAGTCAGTTCAGCTTTAGTTGCCTCAACATACTAAAAAATATTTGCGTTACTATGTCAAATCCAAAAAGGGCATGATATGGACCAATTGATAGATTGGAGAACTGAGTTGCGGAGAGGGCAGTAATAGATCTTAGATTTTGATCCCATTGACGATGATCATCTTTCTGATGTCAGGGACTAAGAATCTGTTGACTCTTTCTGAGGCGTATGCCTCCGGGGAGTACTGAGCCATATAAATGTGGTTAGTACAATAATTAGTAAAAAAGACATTGTTTCCATTTGCCTGAAACCGGCCGCCATTGTCGCTCACTATACTTTCAGAAACACCGTAGATGTGGAAAATTTGATTTTATAAATTAATTTCCGATGTGGACACAACCACGAAATTTACTTAAATGATCCAGTACTATTAGTAAGTCTATGTACCTTGACCTGCTTCTAGGATATGACACAAGCATACCAACACAGTACAAAACATGATTTCGGGACTCATTTCTGATAATTGTTTGTGAAAGTAGCCCCAAAAAGAAGAACTTCTGGATCATTCGTTTGGTCAAAGTACATAAAATAATAATTTAATTATTTGTTTGAAGTTAGTAAGTATCGTATAGGATAATTTGTCACGGGTTATTCTCTTTTGTTTGTCATAACTCGAGAACCACTAGTCTGAATAAGCTGAAACAATTTAAAAATTACAATTCCTTTAATCTGTTTATAAAACGTTTCGCTACACATGCAACAGTTTCGTAGTCTTAAATAAATGTATGAAGAAAAAAATATTTTTTGCTTTAAAAATTTAAAAGTTTTTTTTTTAATTCATAAAAATACAAAACGGTAAAAAGTGTAAAGTCCTATTACTTTCACGTAAAGTCGCATAACCCCTACGAACAAAATGAGACATAGATCATGAAAATCGATGTACGCGTTTCGCTTTTATGCACAATTAAGTGAAGATAAGAATTTAAAAAAATCGCTCGAGATATGTACAAAAGTCTTTGGAAAAACGTTGATGACTTTTTTATGATTCTCAGAATTTAAAAAAAATATAAGTAATAAACAAAAGGTTATTTGATTTTGATGATTGCTCTTAGATGTGAGTGGACGCTGAATTGGTGTTCTTGTTCATTTATGATACTTAATCCGTTCGCAGTCATTTAATGGGAAAAAAGGAAAGTACATATCCCTATGTGTGTTTTTCCGTTGGCTACCTGCATGATTATTTTTACAGAAATTCGACCCACATTTTGTTTATAACGCAAACGTGCAGAATCAACCACACTTAAAATATTGAAAATTTTGTAGCATTTATAGGTGATCTTTGCTCGATTTTGAATTGTATACTGTTTTTAAAAGTGAATAAAAACAAAAAATAATATGTTTCAATATGTGACGCGCAAAATAGAAAGGGAACAAGGGGACAAAATTAGTTTTGTTCAGGAGAGCCATTTTAAAGATTTAACGCCGAACACAGCGTGTAAAAATTGTTATAATACTATTGCTGAATCCCAAGCACATTAACTTGGAATTGTTGAAATGAAGTACAGGGCACTTTAACCGTGTATTCAGATAGGATTGTAGTAAGACAAATGGTATTGTGGACTACGGTAATTCTTTATTTTTCATGGTTATTTATTTAAAATTTAAATTATGTCAATTAATTGATTTACACTAAACTGCCTATAGTGCAGTTTTAACTTCAGTCAACAACCCATGCAATATGACACCTTGTTAGGGTTGTTGACTTGCATACAAAATATAAAACAAAAATGAAATTACATACTAAGCATTTTGTGTTAATACATTACTTCATATGACTGCAGTCAATAACCATTCAGCTGTGAAAACATTTCTTTATTTATGTTATTGACCTGCAGACATACACACATAACTAAGATTACAACAATAAAAACACTACAATTATTGACTTATGTTTAATGTAATCTTAAACATTCTCCCCCACGTTGAACCAGGAAAGGTTTATGTAGTTGAGACAGTTACAGCTTGCATTGCATCTATTATATGGTTCCGAGGGGTAGGTAGTGGATTGAGTTGAGGCAGTGCATCTTGGGTGATATACGTTTGGGTTATGCAAGATTTGCAACTTATCGAGATTATATAGGAGATGGTCAATAATATGCCAAGTAATAGCGCAGCGTAGCTGACATCATGATGATGTTGGGAGGTTGACTTCATAACTGCGGATATATTCTCTATGTCTGCAGATTTTAGTTGTTTCTGTAGTTCCTGTAGTTGATAGACGTGGGACTCCTGTATCGTATTATGGTTGACGAATATTTTATTTACTTCAAGTGATGTGGTTAGATATTCCAATGGTTTCAGTCTTACATATGACGTATAGATGAGGGTTGAATTTTCGTAATGTCCCTGAATTGTGACGGTGTTATCCTTGAGGATGCAATTGGGCTTGATTTGGAGGATACCTGTACCCTTTAATGTTAGCTGAGATATTTCGTTGCCACAAACTGACGAAATCTCAGTACTATTGTTAATAACAAATATCCAGTGATTTGTTTTCGACAGTTGTATCCATACTGTACCCTCATTTACTCGCGTAAATTTGCAGTCGGTTGATGATTTGTCCGTGAACAAGTGAAACTCACAGGAGTATGACCTTGAATATTTGCCGAACCTTGCTTGTCTGTTTTCACAAATATATTCATCGGGTTTGGAGTGGAAGCAATTGTTTTTGTCATCGGTAGAGACTGGAAAGTACTCATCCCTGTGTGCATTAACTGCTAAAAACGACGTGTCTGGAGTTATGGCAAATAAATATCCATTTTTGGTGGAAGGGACGGGTATCAGCTTGAACAGATCGAAGTGTTGTTGATCCACTAAGGGAAGGCGGATCACCAAGATGACCTTGTTCTCCGTAACAGTTCCTTTGGCATTCATTAATCTATATGCTTCGATTAGGTTTTCTTCTTCTATTGGTAGAGTACGAGAGAGAGGAAGATGTGATCTGATTGTGTGCAGCTCCTGCTGAAGCTGGTGTGGTGCTAGTAGTAGTGGACTAATTCGTCCGTGATGAGCGTCGGTTAGTACGTCCAATATGTTAGCCTCTATTTGCTATAATCTAATGGATGTTAATGTGAGTTGTGATAACAAGAAGACGAGGGACTGTGTTGTCCTAAGTTCCTGATCTTCCTTCCTGATATCGTTGCTAAGAGTTGACAAGTTCTTCTGCATCTTGTGTATTCTTCCTTGGTTCGCCAATTCATCTTGTTTGATTATATTGATTGTAGAATCTATTACGGATGTTTGGTTGCGCAGTAGATTCAGCATGTGTCCATGGTCAAGCTTGACGTTATTGATGGTTTGTGACATTTCTTCAGCATAATCAGAGTCCAGAACTCCTAACAAGGTACGAGCAAAGTTCCCCACGACATTCAGCACTCCTCGTTTGATGCGCCTTAAAAATATTCTGGTCTTGTCTTCAAGTAATTGCAATTTTATCTGATTAAAGTTTGATACGATGGGGTCACACATGGTCCTTTCTGATGAACCTTCACATAATTGTTGGAGCTTTTTTAATTGAGTTGAAAATGCGTCTAGTTCCGCCCAGAATGGCCCTAACTCATAATAAGTTATAATTTTCCATTCTGCAGTTATCAACCTTGTAGTACCCATTCCTTCGAAGTATATTCCCGGATCGGAGTTAAACCTTTGAATTTTGCTCGATTGGCCAAAACAAGCAGCAGGAGCATAATCAATGCACTCATTGCTGCTATATTAAATGCGGATTTTCGACGTTTTGCTGGACTTCGTTCCGAGTTATTGTCTATAACTGGAGTCGGTTGCGAACTAGTTTCTGCTATTTTGTCTTCCGAGTGGATGATTGTCTGATTGACATCTGACTCGTCATTTAATAGAGGTGCTAACCTGTGAATTGGCCTTTTCATTACTCCGGAAGTAGTTTTCACATCTACTACCCTAATGATGCCATCATTTCCTGGATAGAGTTCGATGATTCTTCCAAGTGGCCATTTCATTACAGGTGTGTTATCCTCCTTTATTATAACCAATTGTCCGACCTTGATGTTGGGGGATGTGGATTTCCATTTTTTTCTTTCTTGAAGTTGTGTCAAGTCCTCAGTCGACCAACGTCGCCAAAATTCATGTTTTAGTTGCGACACCAAGTTTCATCTCGTTAAAAGCGAAGTTGTGGGTTGAGAAGCTCTTGCATCAATTTGAGCAGTCAAAGGCTCTCCAATTAAAAAGTGTCCAGGCGTTAGGGCTCCTAGATCATTTATGTTTGTTGATATCGGGGTAAGAGGTCTCGAATTGAGAATTGCTTCAATCTCTATGACTACGGTTTCAAGTTCTTCGTGAGTTAACGATGCGTTTGATACAGTACGGAGAAGGAGATATTTCGCTGATTTTACTGCAGCTTTCCATAATCCTCCAAAGTGAGGTGCCCTAGGTGGAATGAATTTGAATTCAATTCCTTCATTAACGCATGCCGTTGTGATCACTTCTTGTGATTTAGGTGCGAAGATTGTCTGATTAAGTTCTTCCAATTGATTCTTTGCACCAACGAAGTTGTCCGAATATATAGTTTGACACCTTCCACGGCGCGCTAGAAATCTTTTCAGAGCACCGATAAAAGCTTCGGTAGTTAAGTCAGTGACTAGCTCCAGTGGCAAAACAGCAAAAGACAGCGATATATACCTTGTGCGGTCGTTTGCCTCGGAGCTTGTAGTGAACCCAGAATGGCCCACAATAGTCTACGCCAGTTTTTATGAATGGCCGTGCTGGAGTCACTCTGCTTGAAGGTAGAAATCCCATTATTTGCTGAAATAATTTGGGTCTTGCTCTAGTGCAGCAAACGCATTTCTGCACGATATTACGAGCCATTGACTTCCCTTTTATGATCCAGAACTTCTGCCGTGAGGTTGCCAGCAATAATGGTGGACCGCAGTGATGATTCTCATTATGTATCATGTTCAAGATTAGTTTTGTTATTGGGTCGTTGTATGGCAAAATTATCGGGTGTTTAGCATTAAATGATAGGTCCGAATTCTCCAAGCGACCTCCTATTCTTAGTATGTCATTGTCGTCAATGAAAGGTGTCAAACTGCTGAGAGAACTTGACTTATCTATTCCTCCATATTTTGTTAGTTGACTGATTTCCGATTCAAATTCTGCTTTCTGCATAGTTCGAACGATTAGGCTTAGCGCATCATCCAGGTCTTGAGGTGTCAAAGTGAGGCACTTTGGTCTATTACTTGAATGTTTGAGGGATTCGACGAAACACACATACGCGGTTATCCTCTGCAACCGTCTGAAGGAGTTTTGATGATTTATTCGGTATATCATGTCTTGTTAGTTGCCGGACGATGCCACCGTTGTAAAAACAATCTTTTGTTTGAATTCCAGATTAGTGGGAGTCTGTGCTTCTTTGGTGAATGGTTTTGGCCATAAGATTTCCTTTCCATGAAGAAAGGTGGGACCATAAAACCATAAATTACATGCAGTCAGTTGGTCGGGACTTAAGCCTCTTGATATAAAATCTACTGGGTTGTCCTTCGTACGAACATGTCTCCATTGGTTACTGGAAGTAAGGGTCTGATTCTGGATAACCTTGTTTGCGACGAATGTTCGAAGAGCTGATGAAGTGGAATGTATCCAGTATAGTACAATTTCAGAGTCTGACCAATAGAATGTAGGAGTATTCTCAAACCCTAGCTCCTTCTTTACCCTTGCACTTAATTCTGCTCCCAATGCCGCAGCGAATAATTCTAGTCGGGGTAAGGTAAGTTTTTTCAGAGGCGCGACGCGAGATTTTGCTCATAGTAATCTGACAATCAGTCTTCCATCTTCTAGTTTTGAACGAAGGTACAGTGCTGCTCCGTATGCCTTTTCTAAGGCATCAACAAATACGTGGAGCTGAACATGGACAGCCCTTTGGCTATCGAAATAATGTCTACTTAAATTAGTGATGTTCAACTGGGTTAATTTGTTGCGGAAGGAAGACCATTCTTGTGACATCACTGTTGGCAATGGATCGTCCCAAGATATTTGAATTTGCCATAACTTCTGTATGAAGATCTTTGCTGCAGATACAACAGGGCCTGCGATCCCTAATGGGTCAAAAATTCTAGCAACGTCCGAAGTGACAGATCGTTTGGTGATGGTTGCACAGTTGGTTACGTCTGCTTTCAGACAAAACTGATCAGTCTTAGGGATCAATGTTAATCCCAGGACCTTGGTTGATGTATTTTCGAAATCTAAATTAACCTCTCGATCTTTGGGGGGGGGCGGACTCCTTGTAGTAGTTGCGTATGGTTTGCGCACCATTTTCTTGGTTTAAATCCGGCTTCTTGAACCAGTTTGGTTAGCTGTTTTTGCGTCTCTATAGCCGTTGTCAGGCTATCCAAACCACTCATTCCATCATCTACGTAGAAGTCTTGCTGCAACAATTGAGCACCTAAGGAAAATCTATTTTTGTTGATTTCTCCCAGTTGCTGCAGACATTTAGTAGCCATGTAGGGAGCGGAAGTTGTTCCGTATGTAACAGTATTAAGCGTATACACGTTTATTGTCTCGCTGGATTTATTTCGCCAGAAAATTAGCTGGAATTTGCGATCCTCCTTGTCAACTAATATTTGCCGATACATTTTCTCGATATCGGTTGTAAACACAAATTTCGGTAGACGAAAACGTAGAATCATTCCGAAAAGGTCTCCTTGTACTGTTGAACCTGTACATAGGATGTCGTTGAGTGAACACCCAGATGTTGTTTTGGCTGATGCATCAAACACCACCCGAAGTTTCGTGGTGCTGCTGTCAGTCCTTAACACGCAATGATGAGGAATAAAGAAGTGGGCGCCTTGGAGATTTCCTGCGTCTATCCGGGTCATATGGCCAAAAGCTTCGTATTCCTTCATGAAGGCAATATACTGTTGTTGTAAATGTGGGTTTCTTTCTGGTCGACGTTCTAGTGCCAAAAACCTTGAGTGTGCCATGCTTATTGGCTTGCCGAGTGAATTTTTATCATCTGCAAACGGTAAACGGACTACGAATCTTCCGACCTCGTTCCTCCTCGTATGTTGAAGGAAATGCGTTTTGCACCTTTGTTCTGCCAGCGTTAATTTTGTATCTGAGTGGAAGACGTCGATCTTCCAGAATTGTTGTATAAGTTCACTTGTGGCCAATTCGTCCTCTCCGTGGATGGCACATACTGGCGGGTCGCAGAATCCCTCTTCAACTTTACCATATGCTATCCAACCAAGCTTCGTGTTTGCGTAGTATTGGCAATTCGTTTTTTAGTCGAATTTCTCCGGATAGCATTAAATCAAAGTAGAACTCTGCTCCAAGGAGGACGTCAACTGTCGAAGTAATGTTGAAGCATGAGTCTGCCAACAGAATGTTCCCAGGAATCGGCCACGTCGATATGTCAAATGTATTACTAGGCTGAGCTGGCACTATGCTGGGAAGTACAAAAGCCTCGAGCCTACTGGAAAATGAGCTTGTGGTTGACTGGAACCTTACGTTGATTCGTTGATTGGATGTTCTTGATTTTCCGCCAATGCCCTCGTTAGAAAGTGAAGTTTTTCTTGTTTCAATAGATAATCGTTTCACTAGCCTCTCAGTCTCTATGTTTATTTGTGATCCAGAATCCAGAATTGTTCTGAATTCACCAGACCGTCCGTTGTTTGCCGTTATCTTTATTCTGGCAGTTGCCAATAGAACGGATCCCTGACGATGCTGCTATTGACGGCTGTACTACTGCGACCGTTGTCTGTTTCGATGAAGAGGATGGTGGGATTGTTGATTGCTGAGTGTTGATATGTTTGTTGCTTAGGTGGAGTAAAGTGTTATGTTTGTGATTACATTTCTTGCAACAACCCGCGGTACAGACCTTAGCTGAATGGTCGCTCTTGAAGCAGTTAAAGCACAGTTTCTGCTGTTGTACCCATTTTAGTCTTTCACCTTCCATCATTTTCAAAAATCGGCTGCAGTGATATATATTGTGTTTGCTATTGCTGCATAGGCTGCAGTAGTTGTTTCCGTCGGATGATGCTACAGAAGTGACAGCTCAGCTTGTATTTTGCTGGTTTGCTGTTTTTCTTTACATCCAACAGATTCCATAGATTGGAACTGTATCTCGAGGAATGGTAAAAGTTCTTCGATTTTAGGTACCTCTTTGGGTTTGCTTAAAGATTGTACAAACCGGATGTGCAAGTTACGATCTACTTTCTTAATCAGTAACTGCAGGAGTATGGCATCCCAGGATGAGGTGTCAATCTTCAAATTGTTTAATGCGAGCAGACATTCTCTGGTAGTATCATGCAGTCCCTTGATTGATGCTGTTGATGATGTACCCGTCGGTTGATTAAGAATTTTCTCAACGAACGTGCCGACAATTACTCTTTTACTATTGAAGCGATCCTGTAGTAATGTCCATGCCTTGGTATAATTTTCTTCTGATAGGGTTAAGTGGCTTATGAGATTGTCTGCTTCTCCAGACACATTCGTCTTTAAGTACCACATTTTTTGAACGTCCGGAAGAGGCTGTTTATCCACCATTTCCGAGAATAGCTCATAAAACTGGTGCCACTTTAGACAGTCTCCGTTGAACAGTGGAATGGTTACCTTTGGAAGAGGTAATGAATTGCGAAATGGTAGTTCAGAATCCGCTTGTTGCCCACTGCGGCTAGCGATCGTTCTTTTGTCTACCATCACCGAAAGACTTATAAGGTTTTGCTGGACCAAATCCTCCAATGTGTCGTATTCCTCTTGATTCAGACCTGCAGAGAAGGGGTCTTCACAATGCTGCCAAGTCTCGTCTACTAGAGTTTGGATTTGATTCCACATTCTACTGATTGTGTCCACCTTGACGTTGTAGAATTGATGTGATTGACCTTCAACCACATAGCCCATCCAAGAAACGATTTAAGGCAGTCATCCTTGCTAGTACCCTCCTAATGAGGCCTTGCCGATACTCAGTTGCTGCTGTATCGGATTCTTGTTGTTTACTCTGTCTATGCTCTGGTATTGGCTTATAGCTACTAGTGCATAGGGACCTGATGGGTGCCTCCATCTCGTCCATTGTGGTACTGTATTGAGCTCCTACTGATTTGTACAGATCCTGTAGGAGGTAAGAATCATTCTCTTGAATCATCGGGTCGTTGCGGATCACGTTTTCCGCTTTTTGAAATGCCTCCCACAGAGACGTCAACTCCTCTGATTTCTTCCGGTAGAAATCTAGGGTTCTTCGATCAATTGGGGACTTCTTTATGTTAGAAATTGCCCTTTCAATTTCAGTCGCTTTTACCATCTGTTTACTCTTGAGTTCTTTCATGGTGCTTGTCATTTCGGACATTTACAAATTTGATAGATGTAGTCCGAAGTACCTCTGCTATCGAACGTTATTGAATTAAGCAAACTGTCCTAACTTGTCGTTCCAATATTCAAAGCCCCTTACCACTGGTGGGGGGAAGCTTGAATGTAGAATATGTTGTTCTTAGAAAAGTCGGGGTCACCAATGTTGAATTCCAAGCACATAAACTTGGAATTTGTTGAAATGAAGTACAGGGCACTTTAACCGTGTATTCAGATAGGATTGTAGTAAGACAAATGGTATTGTGGACTACGGTAATTCTTTATTTTTCATGGTTATTTATACAAAATTTAAATTATGTCAATTAACTGATTTACACTAAACTGCCTATAATGCAGTTTTAACTTCAGTCAACAACCCATGCAATATGACACCTTGTTAGGGTTGTTGACTTGCATACAAAATATAAAACAAAAATGAAATTACATACTAAGCATTTTGTGTTAATACATTACTTCATATGACAGCAGTCAATAACCATTCAGCTGTGAAAACATTTCTTTATTTATGTTATTGACCTGCAGACATACACACATAACTAAGATTACAACAATAAAAACACTACAATTATTGACTTATGTTTAATGTAATCTTAAACATTCTCCCCCACGTTGAACCAGGAAAGGTTCATGTAGTTGAGACAGTTACAGCTTGCATTGCATCTATATGATTCCGAGGGGTAGGTAGTGGATTGAGTTGAGGCAGTGCATCTTGGGTGATATACGTTTGGGTTATGCAAGATTTGCAACTTATCGAGATTATATAGGAGATGGTCAATAATATGCCAAGTAATAGCGCAGCGTAGCTGACATCATGATGATGTTGGGAGGTTGACTTCATAACTGCGGATATATTCTCTATGTCTGCAGATTTTAGTTGTTTCTGTAGTTCCTGTAGTTGATAGACGTGGGACTCCTGTATCGTATTATGGTTGACGAATATTTTATTTACTTCAAGTGATGTGGTTAGATATTCCAATGGTTTCAGTCTTACATATGACGTATAGATGAGGGTTGAATTTTCGTAATGTCCCTGAATTGTGACGGTGTTATCCTTGAGGATGCAATTGGGCTTGATTTGGAGGATACCTGTACCCTTTAATGTTAGCTGAGATATTTCGTTGCCACAAACTGACGAAATCTCAGTACTATTGTTAATAACAAATATCCAGTGATTTGTTTTCGACAGTTGTATCCATACTGTACCCTCATTTACTCGCGTAAATTTGCAGTCGGTTGATGATTTGTCCGTGAACAAGTGAAACTCACAGGAGTATGACCTTGAATATTTGCCGAACCTTGCTTGTCTGTTTTCACAAATATATTCATCGGGTTTGGAGTGGAAGCAATTGTTTTTGTCATCGGTAGAGATTGGAAAGTACTCATCCCTGTGTGCATTAACTGCTAAAAACGACGTGTCTGGAGTTATGGCAAATAAATATCCATTTTTGGTGGAGGGGACGGGTATCAGCTTGAACAGATCGAAGTGTTGTTGATCCACTAAGGGAAGGCGAATCACCAAGATGACCTTGTTCTCCGTAACAGTTCCTTTGGCATTCATTAATCTATATGCTTCGATTAGGTTTTCTTCTTCTATTGGTAGAGTACGAGAGAGAGGAAGATGTGATCTGATTGTGTGCAGCTCCTGCTGAAGCTGGTGTGGTGCTAGTAGTAGTGGACTAATTCGTCCGTGATGAGCGTCGGTTAGTACGTCCAATATGTTAGCCTCTATTTGCTATAATCTAATGGATGTTAATGTGAGTTGTGATGACAAGAAGACGAGGGACTGTGTTGTCCTAAGTTCCTGATCTTCCTTCCTGATATCGTTGCTAAGAGTTGACAAGTTCTTCTGCATCTTGTGTATTCTTCCTTGGTTCGCCAATTCATCTTGTTTGATTATATTGATTGTAGAATCTATTACGGATGTTTGGTTGCGCAGTAGATTCAGCATGTGTCCATGGTCAAGCTTGACGTTATTGATGGTTTGTGACATTTCTTCAGCATAATCAGAGTCCAGAACTCCTAACAAGGTACGAGCAAAGTTCCCCACGACATTCAGCGCTCCTCGTTTGATGCGCCTTAAAAATATTCTGGTCTTGTCTTCAAGTAATTGCAATTTTATCTGATTAAAGTTTGATACGATGGGGTCACACATGGTCCTTTCTGATGAACCTTCACATAATTGTTGGAGCTTTTTTAATTGAGTTGAAAATGCGTCTAGTTCCGCCCAGAATGGCCCTTACTCATAATAAGTTATAATTTTCCATTCTGCAGTTATCAACCTTGTAGTACCCATTCCTTCGAAGTATATTCCCGGATCGGAGTTAAACCTTTGAATTTTGCTCGATTGGCCAAAACAAGCAGCAGGAGCATAATCAATGCACTCATTGCTGCTATATTAAATGCGGATTTTCTTGCGTTTTGCTATTGTCTATAACTGGAGTCGGTTGCGAACTAGTTTCTGCTATTTTGTCTTCCGAGTGGATGATTGTCTGATTGACATCTGACTCGTCATTTAATAGAGGTGCTAACCTGTGAATTGGCTTTTTCATTACTCCGGAAGTAGTTTTCACATCTACTACCCTAATGATGCCATCATTTCCTGGATAGAATTCGATGATTCTTCCAAGTGGCCATTTCATTACAGGTGTGTTATCCTCCTTTATTATAACTAATTGTCCGACCTTGATGTTGGGGGATGTGGATTTCCATTTTTTTCTTTCTTGAAGTTGTGTCAAGTCCTCAGTCGACCAACGTCGCCAAAATTCATGTTTTAGTTGCGACACCAAGTTTCATCTCGTTAAAAGCGAAGTTGTGGGTTGAGAAGCTCTTGCATCAATTTGAGCAGTCAAAGGCTCTCCAATTAAAAAGTGTCCAGGCGTTAGGGCTCCTAGATCATTTATGTTTGTTGATATCGGGGTAAGAGGTCTCGAATTGAGAATTGCTTCAATCTCTATGACTACGGTTTCAAGTTCTTCGTGAGTTAACGATGCGTTTGATACAGTACGGAGAAGGAGATATTTCGCTGATTTTACTGCAGCTTTCCATAATCCTCCAAAGTGAGGTGCGCTAGGTGGAATGAATTTGAATTCAATTCCTTCATTAACGCATGCCGTTGTGATCACTTCTTGTGATTTAGGTGCGAAGATTGTCTGATTAAGTTCTTCCAATTGATTCTTTGCACCAACGAAGTTGTCCGAATATATAGTTTGACACCTTCCACGGCGCGCTAGAAATCTTTTCAGAGCACCGATAAAAGCTTCGGAGGTTAAGTCAGTGACTAGCTCCAAGTGAACTGCCTCAGTGGCAAAACAGCAAAAGACAGCGATATATACCTTGTGCGGTCGTTTGCCTCGGAGCTTGTAGTGAACCCAGAATGGCCCACAATAGTCTACGCCAGTTTTTATGAATGGCCGTGCTGGAGTCACTCTGCTTGAAGGTAGAAATCCCATTATTTGCTGAAATAATTTGGGTCTTGCTCTAGTGCAGCAAACGCATTTCTGCACGATATTACCAGCCATTGACTTCCCTTTTATGATCCAGAACTTCTGCCGTGAGGTTGCCAGCAATAATGGTGGACCGCAGTGATGATTCTCATTAAGTATCATGTTCAAGATTAGTTTTGTTATTGGGTCGTTGTATGGCAAAATTATCGGGTGTTTAGCATTAAATGATAGGTCCGAATTCTCCAAGCGACCTCCTATTCTTAGTATGTCATTGTCGTCAATGAAAGGTGTCAAACTGCTGAGAGAACTTGACTTATCTATTCCTCCATATTTTGTTAGTTGACTGATTTCCGATTCAAATTCTGCTTTCTGCATAGTTCGAACGATTAGGCTTAGCGCATCATCCAGGTCTTGAGGTGTCAAAGTGAGGCACTTTGGTCTATTACTTGAATGTTTGAGGGATTCGACGAAACACACATACGCGGTTATCCTCTGCAACCGTCTGAAGGAGTTTTGATGATTTATTCGGTATATCATGTCTTGTAAGTTGCCGGACGATGCCACCGTTGTAAAAACAATCTTTTGTTTGAATTCCAGATTAGTGGGAGTCTGTGCTTCTTTGGTGAATGGTTTTGGCCATAAGATTTCCTTTCCATGAAGAAAGGTGGGACCATAAAACCATAAATTACATGCAGTCAGTTGGTCGGGACTTAAGCCTCTTGATATAAAATCTACTGGGTTGTCCTTCGTACGAACATGTCTCCATTGGTTACTGGAAGTAAGGGTCTGATTCTGGATAACCTTGTTTGCGACGAATGTTCGAAGAGCTGATGAAGTGGAATGTATCCAGTATAGTACAATTTCAGAGTCTGACCAATAGAATGTAGGAGTATTCTCAAACCCTAGCTCCTTCTTTACCCTTGCACTTAATTCTGCTCCCAATGCCGCAGCGAATAATTCTAGTCGGGGTAAGGTAAGTTTTTTCAGAGGCGCGACGCGAGATTTTGCTCATAGTAATCTGACAATCAGTCTTCCATCTTCTAGTTTTGAACGAAGGTACAGTGCTGCTCCGTATGCCTTTTCTGAGGCATCAACAAATACGTGGAGCTGAACATGGACAGCCCTTTGGCTATCGAAATAATGTCTACTTAAATTAGTGATGTTCAACTGGGTTAATTTGTTGCGGAAGGAAGACCATTCTTGTGACATCACTGTTGGCAACGGATTGTCCCAAGATATTTGAATTTGCCATAACTTCTGTATGAAGATCTTTGCTGCAGATACAACAGGGCCTGCGATCCCTAATGGGTCAAAAATTCTAGCAACGTCCGAAGTGACAGATCGTTTGGTGATGGTTGCACAGTTGGTTACGTCTGCTTTCAGACAAAACTGATCAGTCTTAGGGATCAATGTTAATCCCAGGACCTTGGTTGATGTATTTTCGAAATCTAAATTAACCTGTCGATCTTTGGGGGGGGGGGCTCCTTGTAGTAGTTGCGTATGGTTTGCGCACCATTTTCTTGGTTTAAATCCGGCTTCTTGAACCAGTTTGGTTAGCTGTTTTTGCGTCTCTATAGCCGTTGTCAGGCTATCCAAACCACTCATTCCATCATCTACGTAGAAGTCTTGCTGCAACAATTGAGCACCTAAGGAAAATCTATTTTTGTTGATCTCTCCCAGTTGCTGCAGACATTTAGTAGCCATGTAGGGAGCGGAAGTTGTTCCGTATGTAACAGTATTAAGCGTATACACGTTTATTGTCTCGCTGGATTTATTTCGCCAGAAAATTAGCTGGAATTTGCGATCCTCCTTGTCAACTAATATTTGCCGATACATTTTCTCGATATCGGTTGTAAACACAAATTTCGGTAGACGAAAACGTAGAATCATTCCGAAAAGGTCTCCTTGTACTGTTGAACCTGTACAAAGGATGTCGTTGAGTGAACACCCAGATGTTGTTTTGGCTGATGCATCAAACACCACCCGAAGTTTCGTGGTGCTGCTGTCAGTCCTTAACACGCAATGATGAGGAATAAAGAAGTGGGCGCCTTGGAGATTTCCTGCGTCTATCCGGGTCATATGGCCAAAAGCTTCGTATTCCTTTATGAAGGCAATATACTGTTGTTGTAAATGTGGGTTTCTTTCTGGTCGACGTTCTAGTGCCAAAAACCTTGAGTGTGCCATGCTTATTGGCTTGCCGAGTGAATTTTTATCATCTGCAAACGGTAAACGGACTACGAATCTTCCGACCTCGTTCCTCCTCGTATGTTGAAGGAAATGCGTTTTGCACCTTTGTTCTGCCAGCGTTAATTTTGTATCTGAGTGGAAGACGTCGATCTTCCAGAATTGTTGTATAAGTTCACTTGTGGCCAATTCGTCCTCTCCGTGGATGGCACATACTGGCGGGTCGCAGAATCCCTCTTCAACTTTACCACATGCTATCCAACCAAGCTTCGTGTTTGCGTAGTATTGGCAATTCGTTTTTTAGTCGAATTTCTCCGGATAGCATTAAATCAAAGTAGAACTCTGCTCCAAGGAGGACGTCAACTGTCGAAGTAATGTTGAAGCATGAGTCTGCCAACAGAATGTTCCCAGGAATCGGCCACGTCGATATGTCAAATGTATTACTAGGCTGAGCTGGCACTATGCTGGGAAGTACAAAAGCCTCGAGCCTACTGGAAAATGAGCTTGTGGTTGACTGGAACCTTACGTTGATTCGTTGATTGGATGTTCTTGATTTTCCGCCAATGCCCTCGTTAGAAAGTGAAGTTTTTCTTGTTTCAATAGATAATCGTTTCACTAGCCTCTCAGTCTCTATGTTTATTTGTGATCCAGAATCCAGAATTGTTCTGAATTCACCAGACCGTCCGTTGTTTGCCGTTATCTTTATTCTGGCAGTTGCCAATAGAACGGATCCCTGACGATGCTGCTATTGACGGCTGTACTGCTGCGACCGTTGTCTGTTTCGATGAAGAGGATGGTGGGATTGTTGATTGCTGAGTGTTGATATGTTTGTTGCTTAGGTGGAGTAAAGTGTTATGTTTGTGATTACATTTCTTGCAACAACCCGCGGTACAGACCTTAGCTGAATGGTCGCTCTTGAAGCAGTTAAAGCACAGTTTCTGCTGTTGTACCCATTTTAGTCTTTCACCTTCCATCATTTTCAAAAATCGGCTGCAGTGATATATATTGTGTTTGCTATTGCTGCATAGGCTGCAGTAGTTGTTTCCGTCGGATGATGCTACAGAAGTGACAGCTCAGCTTGTATTTTGCTGGTTTGCTGTTTTTCTTTACATCCAACAGATTCCATAGATTGGAACTGTATCTCGAGGAATGATAAAAGTTCTTCGATTTTAGGTACCTCTTTGGGTTTGCTTAAAGATTGTACAAACCGGATGTGCAAGTTACGATCTACTTTCTTAATCAGTAACTGCAGGAGTATGGCATCCCAGGATGAGGTGTCAATCTTCAAATTGTTTAATGCGAGCAGACATTCTCTGGTAGTATCATGCAGTCCCTTGATTGATGCTGTTGATGATGTACCCGTCGGTTGATTAAGAATTTTCTCAACTAACGTGCCGACAATTACTCTTTTACTATTGAAGCGATCCTGTAGTAATGTCCATGCCTTGGTATAATTTTCTTCTGATAGGGTTAAGTGGCTTATGAGATTGTCTGCTTCTCCAGACACATTCGTCTTTAAGTACCACATTTTTTGAACGTCCGGAAGAGGCTGTTTATCCACCATTTCCGAGAATAGCTCATAAAACTGGTGCCACTTTAGACAGTCTCCGTTGAACAGTGGAATGGTTACCTTTGGAAGAGGTAATGAATTGCGAAATGGTAGTTCAGAATCCGCTTGTTGCCCACTGCGGCTATCGATCGTTCTTTTGTCTACCATCACCGAAAGACTTATAAGGTTTTGCTGGACCAAATCCTCCAATGTGTCGTATTCCTCTTGATTCAGACCTGCAGAGAAGGGGTCTTCACAATGCTGCCAAGTCTCGTCTACTAGAGTTTGGATTTGATTCCACATTCTACTGATTGTGTCCACCTTGACGTTGTAGAATTGATGTGATTGACCTTCAACCACTGACGATAGCCCATCCAAGAAACGATTTAAGGCAGTCATCCTTGCTAGTACCCTCCTAATGAGGCCTTGCCGATACTCAGTTGCTGCTGTATCGGATTCTTGTTGTTTACTCTGTCTATGCTCTGGTATTGGCTTATAGCTACTAGTGCATAGGGACCTGATGGGCGCCTCCATCTCGTCCATTGTGGTACTGTATTGAGCTCCTACTGATTTGTACAGATCCTGTAGGAGGTAAGAATCATTCTCTTGAATCATCGGGTCGTTGCGGATCACGTTTTCCGCTTTTTGAAATGCCTCCCACAGAGACGTCAACTCCTCTGATTTCTTCCGGTAGAAATCTAGGGTTCTTCGATCAATTGGGGACTTCTTTATGTTAGAAATTGCCCTTTCAATTTCAGTCGCTTTTACCATCTGTTTACTCTTGAGTTCTTTCATGGTGCTTGTCATTTCGGACATTTACAAATTTGATAGATGTAGTCCGAAGTACCTCTGCTATCGAACGTTATTGAATTAAGCAAACTGTCCTAACTTGTCGTTCCAATATTCAAAGCCCCTTACCACTGGTGGGGGGAAGCTTGAATGTAGAATATGTTGTTCTTAGAAAAGTCGGGGTCACCAATGTTGAATTCCAAGCACATAAACTTGGAATTTGTTGAAATGAAGTACAGGGCTCTTTAACCGTGTATTCAGATAGGATTGTAGTAAGACAAATGGTATTGTGGACTACGGTAATTCTTTATTTTTCATGGTTATTTATACAAAATTTAAATTATGTCAATTAACTGATTTACACTAAACTGCCTATAATGCAGTTTTAACTTCAGTCAACAACCCATGCAATATGACACCTTGTTAGGGTTGTTGACTTGCATACAAAATATAAAACAAAAATGAAATTACATACTAAGCATTTTGTGTTAATACATTACTTCATATGACTGCAGTCAATAACCATTCAGTTGTGAAAACATTTCTTTATTTATGTTATTGACCTGCAGACATTAGTGGTGTGCAAAAAAGAGCAGACTGTTCTTTTTTCACTGTGATTGCAAAATCACAGTTGGTCACTGTGATTGAAAATAGAAAATCACTGCGATTGCTCTTTTTTCTACTAAACCAAGCCCACTCTGTTAAAAGAGCAATCTGCTTTGGCAATCTAATTGGAAAATAACAGTATTTGCAGTGAATCACTGCGATTGCTCTTTGCACTACTTTTTATTTGCTGCTCTGTTAGATGAGCGACTGAATCACAGGGCGTGTGACAAGCCTCTAGTAGAGTTTTGCGGAAACGGCACATTGGTGTTGGCTGCGGCTTAGCTCGCCGGAATGGGGGGATTCTTTTCCGCTGAGGCTGCACATCTTACTATTTTGTTTGTGCCGATCACTACACATGCTGAAATCATATGCAAAGGAATTGAATAAACAAAAACAATGGGAAACGGAAGGACACACGACAATCTATTTTTTTTTTGCTCTCTACTTTAGGACTTCCATTTGGCACGAATTCCAGGGAAGGATTTAGGTGTTGTTATCCTTAGCTGCCCACCCCTAACATGACTTCCTCAGTCATCCATGGCAATTTCGATAGCCATAATTGTTCTGAAATTGCCCCTTAGTACTAACTCACCGGATCTCTAACCGCTCGTTACATTCACACCCTTATTTCAGACTGTTACACAGACATGTCTTCTTATGTTAACAATTTAAACAAAATTTGGTTTATTACATAGAAAACTGAAAAGATTACAAAAAAAAATCTAAACAGGATTATAATTGTAACATAATATCTTAAACCTAGTATCTTTAATCATTATTGGACTAACCGGCCGGAATTTCTTATGACAAAAAAAAAAGATTTTTTTTTTTTTTAGGCTAAATTATACAATTGGCTTTTTTTCAATTTCTGAAACAATCTTATATATATGTTTTTCTTTTCTTTAATTGTCTTCAATTTTGATAATTATTCATTTTTTTATTTATTTGGTGTTATTTTTTTATTATTCTAAGCATTCATTAGGTTCTAAATCGAATTTATTATCATTGTTTTTTTTTTGTTTAAAATTTAATCATATATTTTTTTTGTAACGTATTAATTATTTTTTTTAGATTCAATAAGTTTGTATATAATATTTCACGTAAATTTTAAAGTATAACTTCTAATATTTATTTTTTTGAATATTTCTTTGACATTTTTTTTTTGGTTTTTTTCTTTTTGTTAAATGGTCTTATTTAATCATTTTTTATGTATAAAGCGGACAACTTAACTAAACAAACTACGGACAACACTGAGGACGAATAAATTTAACACGTATTAGTTTTTTTCTTTGATTTCTTTGGTGATTAGTATTTTTACATTTCGTTCACTTGTAATTTTCTTAAGGTTTTTTTACCCGTCTTTTTAGTGGAATACCTTATTATCCAAATGGCACTACCTCATGAAATAGTGGGAATCGAGACTCCAAGTGCTGCACGTTTTCTGGGTTTTCGGGTTTTCACACCGTGCTGTCTTGCCAAGATTGCAACCAGAGACGCTTTCCACCACACCGATATACACCAAATTGGTGCGATGTTTTTATTTTGATTAGCTTTTGGGTTGCTGTCTCCAATAATGATTATGATTCGCAATTACCGGGTGGGATTGAAAGTGGTGGTTTTAACACTCGGTTGACGTCTCGTCCGCAATATTCGGCCTTTTAACGGAAAATGCCTTAAAATTTAACTTAAAAAAAACGGCAAATAATTAAGTCTCTTCTGCTTTTAGATTTCTCCTTAGTTACTTCGCTCTCGTCTCGTTCGGTCGTAACCAAGTGCAACGTTCTCTCACGTGTCTAGAATGCAAAAGAAAGTACCTATCACACGCATACCATTTGCAATCCCCCCGAACACGATCATGACGGTGTAAACCAACCCTGGTTTCTTTTTCCAGTGTGATGGCAACGTCAACCTTGCCACCTTTCAAATGGTACCGATGTTATTGTGAATGGATTTCTTTGTTTACTTTCATGCACGCCACCGACCGTGTTCGAACGCCGTCAATATATGAAAACATACATATTGTAGAAAATATCTTTATATATAATATATATAAGATATAATGCCGCAAACATATTTTGTAGCCGTCACAAAGCCAACTCTTTTTATGTAACCTGAGGAATTACAAAGAGTTGGGAACAAAATACAGAGGTAAGTTCAATCATCACATGCTGTCATAGCATTAATTAAGTTTCTTTTTTTTTCAGACACACAAAACAAATTGATGCAGATTGTGGAAACTACACCGATTTGTCCGTCTGTCATGTTGAAAAGGTAAAGGTACGCATGATGGTGTGGAATGCTTTTCGAAGGCGCCAGATATGTACGGAACGGAGTCTCATGAACGGACGTACTGCCGCCGACAGTCTTTTGATTCTTGAGAATGAAGACCAAATGCCCATGACATCTTGTACTTATGCGAAATGCACTTATACAAATGCTTTAGGGTACTGCTGGTTGTGATGAAAACGGCAACACTGAATAAGGCTTTGGTATGGTGGTTCCTTGTTGTGTTGGCTTATTGCTTTAGATGTTGCGCATGCGCTACACCAATTAGCGTTCCCTTTAAGTTCTCAATTTCATATTGGCTATTACCAATTTTTCGTCTTATACGACATTTCAGCCAAGGTTTGCAAAGTTTTGCATTCAAGCCTTTTGCAAAATTACTTTGCATGAAGTTTTTACGAAATACTTCTTGGCCAGGTTTAAATGTGACTGTTCGGCTTCTCTTATTATAAGACTTCACATTCCGCTCGTAGGCATCGTGCAATTTTTCCTTAATTTGTTTGTGAATCAGTTGCATGCGCGCTGTCATAGGTAGTAGGTTGTGTTCACCATCGTCCAAAGCGCCGAGTTTCCTTAGGATTCCGTATGCATCAGCATGCGTGATCATATTGAATCCGGTCAGGGCGAAATAGGGTGAAGTACCTGTCGATGAATGCACTGTCGCTCTCAGCGAACATTCAATTTTAGACAAATTCTCGTCCCATCTCGACTGGTCTGATTGTAGGTAGCTACGAATACTACTGAGTATTGTTTGGTTGACTCTTTCACTAGCATTGGCTTGTGGGGAATGAAAGGCTGTCTTTATATGTTCAACTCCGTACAGTTTAAGTAATTCTTTAAAGGATTCTGAAGTAAACTGTTTGCCATTGTCAGAATGCACAAACTCAGGTACACCGAATTTATGGAAAATCTCCTCTATGAGAAATTTATTGACCATTTTTGTTGTGGCTTTTGGCATCGCCTTTAGCAAAACGAACTTGGTTTTGTGGTCAAGGACTATAAAGATAAACGCTTTACCTGACCTTGTCCGCGGGTAAGGACCTAAGAAATCAATATAGATTTTTTGAAATGGCCTTTGAGTGACTACTTCTTTGCCCATCGGTGGTCTAAGGGTTTGCTTAGGATGTTTGATTTCTTTACATACGTCACATCCTTTTATAAAATCTTTTATATGACATACCATCGACGGCCAATAGAAGTAGTCTCTAATATAGAACAAAGTTTTTGCTGTTCCGCCATGAGATGTGTGTACCTCGTGAGACTTTTTAATTACTTCTTGTGCCAGTTGATCAGGTAGCCAAATTTTCCAACAGTCGTTTTCACTTTCGACGTCTTCTCTGTTGAATTTTACTCTTTTGTATACAACTCCTTCGATTACTTTCAAATCAGGCAACCGGCTCGTATTCTGCTCTATAGTGTCTATGAGCGTAAGGTATTCTTCGCTTTCGAATTCTTTCGAATTGAAATCTAATAGGTTAGAATGTTGAAAAGTAATTTCTTCCATATCCAGTCTAGACAGCATGTCTGGGACGACATTCTTTGTCCCTTTTCTGTGCTCAATGTCGAATTTATAGCCTTGGAGTTTTAAACTCCATCGAGCCAAACGTCCGTTAAGGTCTTTTTGCCTCATTAACCATAGCAGGCTGGAATGGTCTGTTATAACAGTGAACTCCATTAACTCTATATATTGTCTAAACCTTTCAATTGCCAAAAGTACAGCAAGACATTCTTTCTCTGTCGTTGAATAATTCTTTTGGGCATTATTTAACTTTTTAGAAAAATATTCAATTGGATGTTCTGCATCTTCATCATCCTTTTGGAACAAAACGGCTCCTATTCCGACGTTTGACGCGTCGCATTGTACAAAAAATGGTTTACTAAAATCAGGGCTTGTAAGTACAGGGCTTGATACTAGGCATCGTTTCAATACCTCAAAGGATTTCAATGCCTCTGGAGATAAAATGAATTTTTGTGACTTCTTCAAAGTATCCGTAAGGGGTGCTGTAAGAGTCGAAAAATCATGAATGAACCGGCGGTACCATCCAACTGTACCCAAAAATTTACGGACATCCTTTGGATTCTTAGGTGGTTTTATATTCAAAATGGCGTCTATTTTTCCTAAATCAGGTTTTAGTTTGCCTCCTCCTACAATATAGCCTAAATATCTAAGTTCCCTATAACAAAATTTTGATTTGTCCATGTTAATGGTAAGACCTGCAGCTGTTAGTTTTTCTCCGACAGTCTTTAGAATCTCCATATGGACGTCAAAGTTAGGTGAAACCACCAATAAATCGTCAAGGTACACAAAGATACGGTCTTTCAATTCTGAAGGAATCACCTTGTCCATCATACGGCATAGACGTTGCGCAGCGTTACACAGTCCAAAAGGCATTACTTTGAATTGGTAATGAGGCCTTCCTTGAACGGTGAACGCTGTCTTCTGTCGGCTTGATTCCTCCAAAGGAATTTGCCAAAATGCGTCCTTTAAATCAATGGCGGATATAAAATGGGTATCACCTAGCCTCGCTAACAAACCATCGATGTTAGGTAATGGATATGCGTCCTTCTTCGTTACTTTGTTTAATTCCCTTGCGTCAAGACACAAGCGATTTTTATTTGGCTTAATAACCAGGGTTACTCTGTTGTTCCACTCTGCATTTTCGGCTATTTCAATCACGTCTAGTTCGAGCATACGGTCTAGTTCTGCATATATTAAGTTCTGAACTGCCGGGCTTACTGGATAGTATCGCATTTTCTTTGGAGTTGCGTTTCCAGTATTGATAACGTGTTTCTCTATGTTTGTCTTACCAAGACCAAATTTTGTATAGCAATGGAAATTGAGCTTGGCGTTGGCGAGAATGGTATTCTGTTCGGGCGTCAGTTGGTGAAGCTTTAGCTTGTCGTCGTCTACAGTTTCAACTTCAGCTATATTGTGGTTTTCTAAGCATATTTGTATGCCTAAACGTTGCCAAAAATCATAGCCTAATATTAGTTCCTGCTGTAGATTAGGAACTAGATAAAAAATCATATTTTGTTTATGGTTTCCGGATTCGACTGCGACGTTTATCTTGCCAATGATTAAATGATTTTTGCCGTCAGCTGTCCGAATATTGGACTTGTAGTACATGATTTTTGTATTCATTTTGCTCACGTTTTCTAAGCAATGTTTACCTAAACAGCTTACAGATGCTCCACTATCCATAAGTCCTTTCAGCTCAACTCCGTTTAGTTTTACGTCCATGTATGGCCTTATGTCATTTCCTGCACTAAGACAAGCTGATGCGATTTCTCTGCGCTCATTTTTTCTTCTTACATAACCCTTTCTGGCTTTCGCTACTTTATTGCTCAAAATCGGTACGAAGTCTTTAAAAATTTCCTCTTTTTTTTGATTGTAGATTTTTAACCTTTCGTCGAATGGTATAATTTTTTTAATATTCTCTGTCGATGGTGTGCTTCTTGTGGCTGGAAGTATCCTTAAGTTATTTTTACCTTTATATATGTCTTTGTTTTCGTATTTTATTGTCGTAGAATTCTCTACAGAGTCTGAATCGTTGATGTATTCATACTCTACATTACCATTTACTGAGCTCCATCCGGATTCGAACATGTGGGCCCAGTTCTCACCATGTTCCGCTGGTGGTTTCCCAAACATCTAGGACATTTTGGTGATGTAGTTCCGTCGAACCCACATTTGAAACAGAATATGTTACGCTGTTCCAAAGGGCAGTCTACAAAAGAATGACCAGGCTTTTTGCAATTCCAGCATATAAGTTGTTGTCGAGCTGGTACTGTGTCATGGTTCAGAACTTCTACATGAGCTGTATTTTCTATCTGAGTACTTTCGTCGTGTTCTAACTCGTTTATGCGTCTGTAGTTCTGCTGCTGCTGACGATAAGAGCTTCTTTTAGCGATGTTCCGTTCTGCTCTTTTGCATTCTTCTAGCAGTTCATCTATAGACTCAATGTTTTTCGGATAAATCAACTGGACTAAACCCTCCTTTAGATTATCCTTCATGGTACGTACTAGATCGTATTCGGAAATTTGTATTCGCATCTGGCTTCTCAGTTTAACAATTTCCGTAATATAAGTGTCAGCGGTTTCAGATGGTAATTGACGTCTTTCCACAATTCGTCTTTGGATCTCGAAATCACTTTCAAAATTTTGGAATTTCTTCACGAAGTGATATTTTAGATGGTCCCATTGACACCTTGGGTTTTGCTGTCTAAATTCCCATATCCAATCATAGGCTCGTCCTGTGAGAAGGTGGTGGAATCCTTTCATGAATACATCCCATGGGCAATTATAATCCAACCTAAGGGATTCGGCTCTGAAGATAAAAGCTTCCACACTAACAGACTTTGAAGATCCATCGAATTTTATTCCCCACTTTTCAAGTGTCATTGGACTTATTGGTTTATTAACTAGACTGGCGTGAGATTCATCATATTGCATGTTGGAGTCATAACGCTGGTTCGGTTGTCGAAAATGTTGATGAGGTAGACGATTCTGGTATTGGGGTTGCTGGTATTGTTCAGTATAGTATGGCCTGTTTTGAGGTTCCACAGGGTTGTTTTCCTGATGCGGAGTATTCTCGAGTGTCGAATTCCTGAATGATCCTAATGACTCTCTTATGGCTCGTGGAATCATCACAGCTAGACTTTGTTCCAAGTTCCTCATGATATTGGCCTGTGCCGCTCCTATTGATGCACTGACATAGTCTCTTACACTTAAACCATCAGCATTCGCTGCCATGTCTGGATCAACATTTTCCTCCAGTGTAGGGAGACGGGGATTTGGTCTAGACATTCTGGAAAATTCTCTTCGTATCTCTTGTGCGGTTATACTGCTATACTCAGGTGTTGTGATTGAGTGGGTTTCTGGCGACGATGTAGTCTGTGGACCTATCTCAGGTGGAAATGATATGGACATCAATGGAGTAATGTTGTTAGTGGATACTACCGTCCTGTTCACGTTGCTTGGTGACGCTGTTGAGCTTGTTGTTGTGTTGTTCGTTACCGTGCAAGGGTGACTTGACGTGGCATGATTAATAACTATGCCAGGATTAATGTTGGTGGTATCAGTAAGAACGCTAGACGTTCTATTGTTGTTTTGAACACTTCTAGTCGCAATTCGAGTAGATATCCTAGATGGTACCCTACTGCTTGGCATTGCGTATTTAAAAAAAATGTACTAGTCAGATGTTGTGAGTACTTGAAGTCACTGTTCGAGTTAATGCTTTTTATATCAACAGCTATTATATTGGCTTTTCCTAATAATCGATGTTCGGTATGTCAGGGTATGGTGCGAATAGGCTATCTTTAGAATGTGGGGTTACAACTCAAAAAGATTTTAACTAAAAAAACTTATTGCTATAAATTTGAAAAAAAAAATGTAAACTGGTCTAGACTATAATTTAAGTTTCTCTATTAATTAACCTATGTGTTGCGGATTGATATCAAGTATAGAGTAGTTAGGGCAAGTACAAAACTTGATGTGTATTGAAAGGTCTAGTTCTGTAATGCTGAAATCCACTTAGAATGAAAGCAAATATATATGATTATGTGGTAATCGGAATTGTAAATTAGATTCTTAATATGTGTTAAAGTAAACGTTTGAAGTTTCTATTTTTGATCTAGTAGTGTAGGGTTTTAATTATACAAACACACAAAGTTTAGTAAACAAAATACAAAGCAAATTAGTACTATCTAATACGTTCAAAATACTATTACATATATATATACATATATTACATATATAAATATTTATCTTTTTAGGTATAAATGGATTATTTTATTATGCAGTTGTGTTTTGTAACGGATCGATCAAAGGATGGCTGGTACTGAGAATTCGTGTATAATTTGAATACATTCACATGATTTAGTATTTCTAATCTTATTTGGAAATGTAATATTTAGAATGTTCTACAAATGTAGTCTTTAATGTTTGTATTTGTGTTTTATGAATAAAACTTAAAAAAACAATTAAATCAAAAAGTAGGATGTTGTTACTAAAAAGGCATAAATGTAAATTTGAAGATCTTGTCGAATAGTCCTGAATTTGAATTAAAAACTAATGATTGTTATTTTCCTTCCAGTATCGAATCTTTTTGTATTTTGAAACAGAAGCTACTGAATACCTAGCTATGTAGCCTTCTAATTCATGACTTTTGCCTCATATACAATTGGATCTGGTACGGTTGGAATCTCAATAATTGATACCTATCTGGACATCGCTGCAACCTAGGCATGGTACTTTGGTACCTTCCGGGACATCGGCTATTCAGAAAAATTCTCCTATTGAGAATTGGGCTATATTTTTACAACAAAAAAATTAATGCTCGAATGTTGGGCGCCAAAAATGTGACAAGCCTCTAGTAGAGTTTTGCGGAAACGGCACATTGGTGTTGGCTGCGGCTTAGCTCGCCGGAATGGGGGGATTCTTTTCCGCTGAGGCTGCACATCTTACTATTTTGTTTGTGCCGATCACTACACATGCTGAAATCATATGCAAAGGAATTGAATAAACAAAAACAATGGGAAACGGAAGGACACACGACAATCTATTTTTTTTTTTGCTCTCTACTTTAGGACTTCCATTTGGCACGAATTCCAGGGAAGGATTTAGGTGTTGTTATCCTTAGCTGCCCACCCCTAACATGACTTCCTCAGTCATCCATGGCAATTTCGATAGCCATAATTGTTCTGAAATTGCCCCTTAGTACTAACTCACCGGATCTCTAACCGCTCGTTACATTCACACCCTTATTTCAGACTGTTACACAGACATGTCTTCTTATGTTAACAATTTAAACAAAATTTGGTTTATTACATAGAAAACTGAAAAGATTACAAAAAAAAAATCTAAACAGGATTATAATTGTAACATAATATCTTAAACCTAGTATCTTTAATCATTATTGGACTAACCGGCCGGAATTTCTTATGACAAAAAAAAAAGATTTTTTTTTTTTTTAGGCTAAATTATACAATTGGCTTTTTTTCAATTTCTGAAACAATCTTATATATATGTTTTTCTTTTCTTTAATTGTCTTCAATTTTGATAATTATTCATTTTTTTATTTATTTGGTGTTATTTTTTTATTATTCTAAGCATTCATTAGGTTCTAAATCGAATTTATTATCATTGTTTTTTTTTGTTTAAAATTTAATCATATATTTTTTTTTGTAACGTATTAATTATTTTTTTTAGATTCAATAAGTTTGTATATAATATTTCACGTAAATTTTAAAGTATAACTTCTAATATTTATTTTTTTGAATATTTCTTTGACATTTTTTTTTTGGTTTTTTTCTTTTTGTTAAATGGTCTTATTTAATCATTTTTTATGTATAAAGCGGACAACTTAACTAAACAAACTACGGACAACACTGAGGACGAATAAATTTAACACGTATTAGTTTTTTTCTTTGATTTCTTTGGTGATTAGTATTTTTACATTTCGTTCACTTGTAATTTTCTTAAGGTTTTTTTACCCGTCTTTTTAGTGGAATACCTTATTATCCAAATGGCACTACCTCATGAAATAGTGGGAATCGAGACTCCAAGTGCTGCCACGTTTTCTGGGTTTTCGGGGTCACACCGTGCTGTCTTGCCAAGATTGCAACCAGAGACGCTTTCCACCACACCGATATACACCAAATTGGTGCGATGTTTTTATTTTGATTAGCTTTTGGGTTGCTGTCTCCAATAATGATTATGATTCGCAATTACCGGGTGGGATTGAAAGTGGTGGTTTTAACACTCGGTTGACGTCTCGTCCGCAATATTCGGCCTTTTAACGGAAAATGCCTTAAAATTTAACTTAAAAAAAACGGCAAATAATTAAGTCTCTTCTGCTTTTAGATTTCTCCTTAGTTACTTCGCTCTCGTCTCGTTCGGTCGTAACCAAGTGCAACGTTCTCTCACGTGTCTAGAATGCAAAAGAAAGTACCTATCACACGCATACCATTTGCAATCCCCCCGAACACGATCGTGACGGTGTAAACAAACCCTGGTTTCTTTTTCCAGTGTGATGGCAACGTCAACCTTGCCACCTTTCAAATGGTACCGATGTTATTGTGAATGGATTTCTTTGTTTACTTTCATGCACGCCACCGACCGTGTTCGAACGCCGTCAATATATGAAAACATACATATTGTAGAAAATATCTTTATATATAATATATATAAGATATAATGCCGCAAACATATTTTGTAGCCGTCACAGGCGCGCTTTATATTGTTTTTGCTCAAAAACGTATGATTTAAAGGAGCATTTTATTGTGACTGCTCTTTTTAACAACACAGGTATGGCTATGGTAGTTGCTCGAAAACGTATCTGTCACAGACAGCGTTGTATGTTTTTGTATATACAGTTTGATACCAAATACTGCGACAGGTTGTTCCGTTAGGTTTTATAAAATTAATAAATCTTATAAAAAAGTAAAATAAGTTCAATGGCTACCAAAAGGAAAACAAGTTCTTTGTGGGAATTCTTTACATGTGTGGATGATGTGAAATCATTATGCAAAATTTGTAAGCTAGTCCTTTCCCACAGAACAAGTGTAACAAATTTAAAGCGGCATTTAAATAGCAAACATCCGACGGTACAGGTGCCTTGGCGAAATTTTGGACTTCCTTAGCCTATCGTATGTATTTGTTATTTGTATTTATATTCAGCGATTATCATTTTTAATTTAAGACTTCCAGTCAAACTGATGTTGTTGATGTTGAAACAGCTCAGGGCCAAAATTATGTTATGCCAAGCGATGAGACGCAAAGACCTCTACAAATTTCTGGACAAAATCAAGCCGCTGAGTTGCCAAAAGCACCGAAGAGAGTATGTCAACGACAAACACAACTGACATCATTTGCACAACGTCCGCTAAACAAGAGGCAAAAGGAGGAAACTGATAAGTACCTCATCGAAATGTTTACGCGTTCGTTCCATGCCTTCAGCTTGTTGGACGAAGAACCGTTTAAAAATTTACTGCATTCTCTAAGCCCAACGTATGAAATTCCTAGTCGGGCATGGGTTTCCCGTACAGCACTTCCAATGGCATATGAGCAATGCAAAGCTAGGGCTACGGAAATGGTGAAGGAAGCTAAGGCAGTGTGCATTACAACCGATTGTTGGACATCACGCAACATCAATAGTTATTGTGCAGTAACTGCACACTTTATTGATGATAGCTATAGGTTGGTGTCAGTTTTACTGGAATGTTCCAACATGGACATAAGTCACACTGCTAACAATTTAGCCACAGAGTTACACACAATTGTAACGAGCTTCCAGTTAAACCAAAAAGTAGGTCTAGCTGTGTCCGACAATGGGGAAAATTAAAAAAGGCTATTGAGCTATTACGGTGGAAACATTTTGGGTGCATGGCTCATACTATTAATTTAATACTTCAAGATGACCTTAAGTCGAATACAGCCGTGAAAGAAGTGCTCCAAAAAGTTAAGAAAATTGTGACGTTTTTCCGCAAAAGTCCCACAAACCATAAAATAGTGCTTAACTACCAAGCTAGCCAAGGAGTACAAACACCACTTAAGCTGATAAACGAATGCCCGACTCGCTGGAACAGTACGTTGTATATGGTGGAACGGTTTGTGCAGCTTGAGAATGCAGTAAAAACATCAATGGACCTCTCCAAAATATTGAAGCCATGGGAGAATGCTACAACTACCCTTAGTGGTGAAGTTTACCAAACGGCATCAATTGTAATAAGTTTAGTTGATGGCCTTAATTCAGTCAACAATAAAATTAAATCGATGGATTTGCAACCGGATGTTACTTCTGTAGCCAATAATTTTAGTTGCGGAAATCAAAAGAGGCTGAGTGGACTCAAGAGCTGCAGAACTCTTTGCCTTAGCACTTTTTGTGATCCGCGTTTTAAAAATATAACGTTTGCAGATAACCAGGTAAAGCAATGGGTTATTGAGGAAGTGGCTCAGGAAATATCTGAAGATACGAGCACTTCAGAAGAGGCATCAACTGAACCTTCATCAACAACAGAAGTAGCTGATGAGTTTTCGCTGTTGGGATGCATTCGATATGATAGCAGCGGAATACGCCCCGATAGGTACACCGACTTCCAGAGCTATCGTTGAGGTGCAGCGGTATCTCGAATCTGGCGTAATTAGCAGACACGACTGTCCGCTGAAATTGTGGATGAATAACAAATATAAATATCCCCATTTAGGTAGAGTGGCACAGCGAAAACTGGGAGTCCTGGCAACGTCAGTACCATGTGAGAGGCTATTTTCAAAAGCAGGAGAAGTGCTTACAGAAAGACGATCTTCACTAAAGCCCAAAAATTTAAATATGATTTTATTTTTAAATTCAAACTCTAAATATTTAGAGCATTAGAGATCTCATTTTTTAAACATATATAATATATATTTTTTTTTATTTTTTTCTTACATGAATTTTTGTTATTTTTTTCTAACATGAATTGTTTTTTGTTTTACTTAATATATTTCTGTTACTTTGTTCAACCGTAATTTTTAGTTGTTTCTGTTTGCAGTGCATTTGTTTTGTTCTCCTTCAAGGTTTGAGCGCTCTACGGTACAAATCGCAGTTTGAATCACCGTTTATAATCACTGTGATTGACAAATCGCAATCACAGTTTTCACTGTGATTGGCAAATCACAGTTTTGCACACCTCTAGCAGACATACATACATAACTAAAATTACAACAATAAAAACACTACAATTATTGACTTATGTTTAATGTAATCTTAAACAACTATAATGTGGATACCAGGGGCGTAGCCAGAATCTAAATTAGGGGGCCGAAGTTCTTGTTTTTTTGTTAAAATGTATTATTTTTATATACAAAAAAATTTAAAACTTTAAGTAGGTACTTACCTAATGAAAAATGATTACTCATTGTTTTGAAAATATTTTAATTAAAGATAATCAAAAAAATAAATAAATTTTATTGGTAAAATTTTAAGATTTAAAACAAACAAATTCGTGTAATGCAGTAGCAAAAGTATTAATTTTTAACTTTATTTTATGCTACAATAATTACAAACGCCTCGGATTTTCTGCAAATTTTTCAATTAATTCCTTCTCAATCATCATACGAATTTTCTGTGCACTCTCATGAGGCATAGCCATTGTGAAGGCTTTCCTTAAGTGTGGATGCTGTTTTGACCTGAAATAGAGATGGTGTTGAAAATTTTTTTATAGGGATGACTTGCAGTGATTTTATGACTTTTGGCATGAAGGAAATTGTAATTGAAATTGTAACTTAAAACTATCTGTAAAAAGGAAAGTAATTACTGGAGAATTTAAGTTTAGATTCTTACGAATATAGATTAATATCGTCGTGTATATTATTTTTCACATTATTTGTAGTATATTTACAAAAGTCTAAATTTTGTTCGTTTTGGTTTGACTGATGATCTTAAAAAGGCATTACGGGCAATTAATTCGGGTAATATTGATAGTTACTGCATCCATTTAGAGTAATAGTATTTTTACCAGGGACATTTTCTAAACAGGTCTAAATTAGTTTATTGCTTAAACTGGCATATTATAATGAATAGTCTTGACCGAATGTCTTCTCTTGCTCACAACTAAGGATAACGTCTTACGGTTATAGACTCAATAAAAGATCTGCGATAGGCAAATGTTTGGCGAGATATTATGGTTAACATCTTTTTAACGGTTCACATACATCTAATTTTTTGTTTCAGCCGAAATCGTAGTTCTTGAAATTTGTGTCAACTTTCCACTAGGTCTCAACTACCCCGTGGGTAGTGTGCCACTTTGTATAAGTGTCACTTAGACTTTGGGGTTTTTTGGTTACGTCCTATACAGATTGAGTTGTATAAGTGTTTTTCTGTGCGATCTAATAATATTGGTACGTTTAGTATAAAATAATAAAATTAAAGACTAAATATGTTACCTTGAAAATATATTGATAGCTAAATATTCCGCTTATTGGAAAATATTTCCTTTCACTCGAAACGAATCGATTGAATGAGATCACTTTACTACTTTTTGATTTTATTTCTTTTTTTTGAGTTATTAAAAAAGGGAGAATTTGTTTCGCAGAAAAAGGAAGTTAATAAAACTTGACATGCTTTCTCTGTGGCAAAAGACGACTCGAAAAAGGAATGCAAAATGTGGGTAGTGTGCCACTTTGTATAAGTGTCACTTAGACTTTGGGGTTTTTTGGTTACGTCCTATACAGATTGAGTTGCATAAGTGTTTTTCTGTGCGATCTAATAATATTGGTACGTTTAGTATAAAATAATAAAATTAAAGACTAAATATGTTACCTTGAAAATATATTGAAAGCTAAATATTCCGCTTATTGGAAAATATTTCCTTTCACTCGAAACGAATCGATTGAATGAGATCACTTTACTACTTTTTGATTTTATTTTTTTTTTTAAGTTATTAAAAAAGGAAGAATTTGTTTCGCAGAAAAAGAAAATTAATAAAACTTGACATGCTTTCTCTGTGGCAAAAGACGACTCGAAAAAGGAATGCAAAATAGACTGGAAAATTGAGATATATTTTGCCACTTTAATGACTTTTTCAATCGCAATGGAGAAAGAAAGAAACTCTAGACAAAACCTTACAGTTTGAAGAACATTAAGAAGACCAAAGTAAAAATCGAATCAAAACAAAATCGTTTTTGCCTATAATTAAAAATGTCAAATCTACTGGAGAAAGAAAACATGTGAAAAAATTGATAGAGAACATGTAAATAGGAGCAGTATTATTTACTGATTTGTAATTTAGACATTGGCAAATCCGCCAAACGAATAAAATCAAAAACACCCAAAGATTAGATCTCCGCGCGCGAAGAGAATGATCGTTAAAATAATTCCTCTCGGAAATTAATACTAAAAAAATAAAATAAGCAGGGAAAGTGCAAAAATAAACATAATTGCCGGGAATATAATTATCTAAAATTGTTTCAATTCATTATAAGTATTAACTTGTAAGGAATTCAAGCAGTTTTTTGACAAAATAAAAATTTTAAGTTTAACAACAAATACAGTTGTGTAAGAAATAGTAAAACAAAACAACCAAAATAAAAAGCATACACACAGCTAAACAAACTCACAACTTGATGAGCCATAGTCTCACTCAAGAGTTACAACAACGCAGGAACTCTTTCTGCAGTGTAAGTTCGCGGAATGCATACTTCGCGATAAAAGCAGATGTAAACAATGGAATGAGAGGGTTAACGTCACTAAGACAAAAAAACTCTCTCACCCGGCAGTGCTAACAACAACAATAATAACAAAGAACCTTTAAGCACATGGAACATAGAAAGAACAGAGGAAAACAACGACAAACAATTAAAGGCGGTACAGACAGGCATTAATCGCTATATTACTATAAAGCGTAAATCCAGCCCTGCCAAAGGTAACACAAACAAAAAAAAATTGCAAAATTGTGAACGGCGAAGAACCACCAACGTTTGTCACGGGAACAACCGAAGAGAACGATCGTTAAAAGAATTCCTCTCGGAAATTAATTCTAATAAAATAAAATAAGCAGGGAAAGTGCAAAAATAAACATAATTGCCGGGAAAATAATTATCTAAAATTGTTTGAATGCATTATAAGTATTAACTTGTAAGGAATTCAAGCAGTTTTGTTGACAAAATAAAAATTTTAAGTTTAACAACAAATCCAGTTGTGTAAGAAACAGTGAAACAAAACTACCAAAATAAAAAAAGCACACACACAGCTAAGCAAACTCACAACTTGATGAGCCATAGTCTCACTCAAGAGTTAGAACAACGCAGGAACTCTTTCTGCAGTGTATGTTCGCGGAATGCATACTTCGCGATAAATGCAGATGTAAACAATGGATTGAAAGGGGTAACGTCACTAAGACAAAAATCTCTCTCACCCGGTAGTGCTAACAACAACAATAATAAAAAAGAAGCTGTAAGCACATCGAACATAGAAATAACACAGGAAAACAACGACAAACCAGGTACATACAGGCATGGATCGCTATATTACTACAAAGCGTAAATTCAACCCTGCCAAAGGTAACACAAACAAAAAAGTTGCAAAATCGTTATCGGTGAAGAGCCACCATCGTCTGTCACGGGTACCAACCAGTTTGAATTGCTGAACGAAGAAGAACCTCAATCTTCTACCTCGGCAAATGCAGCAACTCCAAGGCCGCCCCAATATACCTACATGAGAGTAGCTCAAATGGGCTAGTAAATATCATTGCCTAAATTGTTGGTAGTGGTGGCTTTAACATTGTGCCAATAAAGAAAGGGGACATTAACGAGACAAAAATTCAGACATACACCGAAAACGGCTTTCGCGCTATTTCTAGTTATTTTGACTATAGAAATAAAATTTTTTACACGTATCGTCTAAAGAGTAGTAAGGGTATCGCAGTGATCTGAAATACATTGAATCATTTTTAGGTCCAGATGAGGTAAAACGAGCACTGGAAAAAGAGAATTTTAACGTTCACTCTGTGGTAAACGTTCTGAATAATAAAAAGGTTCCACAACCAATGTACAACGTCAAACTTCAACCTGACTCGCGAAACTAAAGAAAAATGAAGTTCAGTATTTGTTATAGAGAAGAATTTCGGATGAAGAACCCTACAAAAGAAATGGTGCCGTTCAATGCCAAAATTGTCAAGAGTATGGGACAAAGCAAGCTTGAGCAATCTCGACAAAATCCAAAGAGTTCAATAGAAGACATTGCGACTCATTACCAGTGCCCCTTAGTATATGAAGAACTAAAACAACCACCGGGACTTAAAAATACCTCTTGTTAAAGAGGCAATTCAAAAAACCAATATAAGAAAAGCTCGAACGTCATGATAACATACTTGCTAGACAACTATGGAGCAGTCCAATATCTTTAAGACTTCGGAGAAACGAACGCTGTGTTTCTACACTTGTGCTTCAGCCGTAACAGCTCTCGCAAACACACTCGACACGTCACGTAGCTTAAATGCTCTCTTAAAACAGTCAATAACAATCGCGAACGAACATTCATTTCTTTTTCTACGCCACGTGGCTTAAATGCTCCTATACATGATCCTTTTTACGAACAGTCCAAAAAGACTGTGTAGAATCCTCTATTCTACGTCACGTGGCTTAAATGCTCACGTACGTGATCCTTGAAACAGTCAACACGAAAAACCTACAAAACCTAATTTACGTCGTCCACTTTGCCATTCTAGAGTTTTCCGTTATACATACATAACTTGAGTTCTTTTTCACTTTATGTATTGCCGCGAACACTCTCTAAAAGGCTGTAAGGGTTCTCTGGCCCTTTATCACGATGTTCAGTACAAACCAGTTAAATACTACTTTGACCAAATTAATGCAAATGCCTGCCAATAAGCAGAGATCCACATAACAAAATATCCATACTAGGATTCATTATTGAATTATACTTAAGATTCGTATACTTATTATTAGGAGCAGATTCAAGAATTGAAATAAAGTATATGTGACGCGCAAAACAGAAAGGGACCTAAGGTTAAAAACTAGTTTTGTTCAGGGGAGCCATTTTATAGATTAGGTCCCTTTCTATTTGCGCTTAGAATCATCGACTTCACTTTCATAAAACGCGCATATCTCTGGGAGGGAACACTTTTGGGGCATTGGATCGGTCTCATTCGATGCTCGTATGTTGTCCACATCAAAAAAAAGTGAAAAGTTGATGAAAAGTTTTGTCTAGGAGAGCCATTTTAAAGATTAGATCCCTTTCTATTTGCGCTTAGAATCGTCGACTTCACTTCCATAAAACGCGCATATCGGTCTCATTCGATGCTCAGATGTTGTCCACATAAAAAAAAAGAAAAAATTAAAATTGATTTTTTTACCCTTAGCTCCCTTTCTCTATGCGCTGTCACATATGTATATAAAAAAAACAAAGTTTGAATTTCATGAATATGAATTTCTTTGCCAATATGCACACTTGTGCATAAAATGAGTGACATCATTTTAATAATAATAATGTAATAAATATTGGGAATGCCTATCGCCCGAATATATTTTTATTCATTTTATTTTCTAAATTAGTTAGTGAATTTTTTCTTTGAATTTGAAAATGTGATATCGGTCGCAGACAAAAAAAAATTGTCTGTCTATTATTTTATAAAAATCTTAGAAGACGTTAATACAAAACCAGACTATTTACTCGATTTCGAAGGGGAAAAAGTCTGCGTTCGGATGTCTTTACCATGGAATGTTACAACCGATTTTCCCGCCATGTCTTCGAGAACATAATATCGATTTCCTACTTTTTCTCGGACTTTGGCCTTAATGAAGTTTGGCGACAGCTTAGCGTTAAATGCCTTCTTAAAATTTCATTGCCAAAATTACGTCGGTAGATTACTTGTCCATTATAAAATGTTTGTGGTGTAGTACGAAGGTTGTACCGATGTTAATTTTTTCAAATGCATCCATTATATGTTTGCGTAGATTTGTCCTTATTAGTTGTAATTTGTCATCACGGCAAGGATTCGTAGCCAGTTCAGCTTTAGTTGAATCAACATACTATAAGATATTTGCGTTACCATGTCAAATCCAAAAAGGGCATGACATGGACCAATTGATAACTTGGTGAACTGAGTTGCGGGGAGGGCAGTTATTAGATCTTAGATTTTGATCCCATTGACGATGATCATCTTTCAGAAATGTTCTGATGTCAGGGACTAAGAATCTGTTGACTCTTTCTGATGCGTACGCCTCCGAGGAGTACTGAGCCGTATATATATATATGGTTAGTAACATAACTAGTAAAAAAGGCATTGTGGCCATTTGCCTGAAACCGACCGTTATTGTCGCTCACTATACTTTCAGGAACACCGTAGATGTGGAAAATTTGATTTTGTAAACTGATTTCCGATGTGGACACAACCACAAAATTTACTTAAATGATCCAGTACTATTAGTAAGCCTATGTACCCTGGCCTGCTTTTAGGATAACACAGTACAACTATTTTCAAAGGCAGGAGAAGTGCTTACAGAAAGACGATCTTTACTAAAGCCCAAAAATTTAAATATGATTTTATTTTTAAATTCAAACTCTAAATATTTAGAGCATTAGAGATCTCATTTTTTAAACATATATAATATATATTTTTTTTTTTATTTTTTTCTTACATGAATTTTTGTTATTTTTTTCTAACATGAATTGTTTTTTGTTTTACTTAATATATTTCTGTTACTTTGTTCAACCGTAATTTTAGTTGTTTCTGTTTGCAGTGCATTTGTTTTGTTCTCCTTCAAGGTTTGAGCGCTCTACGGTACAAATCGCAGTTTGAATCACCGTTTATAATCACTGTGATTGACAAATCGCAATCACAGTTTTCACTGTGATTGGCAAATCACAGTTTTGCACACCTCTAGCAGACATACATACATAACTAAAATTACAACAATAGAAAACACTACAATTATTGACTTATGTTTAATGTAATCTTAAACAACTATAATGTGGATACCAGGGGCGTAGCCAGAATCTAAATTAGGGGGCCGAAGTTCTTGTTTTTTTGTTAAAATGTATTATTTTTATATACAAAAAAATTTAAAACTTTAAGTAGGTACTTACCTAATGAAAAATGATTACTCATTGTTTTGAAAATATTTTAATTAAAGATAATCAAAAAATAAATAAATTTTATTGGTAAAATTTTAAGATTTAAAACAAACAAATTCGTGTAATGCAGTAGCAAAAGTATTAATTTTTAACTTTATTTTATGCTACAATAATTACAAACGCCTCGGATTTTCTGCAAATTTTTCAATTAATTCCTTCTCAATCATCATACGAATTTTCTGTGCACGCTCATGAGGCATAGCCATTGTGAAGGCTTTCCTTAAGTGTGGATGCTGTTTTGACCTGAAATAGAGATGGTGTTGAAATTTTTTTATAGGATGACTTGCAGTGATTTTATGACTTTTGGCGTGAAGGAAATTGTAATTGAAATTGTAACTTAAAACTATCTGTAAAAAGGAAAGTAATTACTGGAGAATTTAAGTTTAGATTCTTACGAATATAGATTAATATCGTCGTGTATATTATTTTTCACATTATTTGTAGTATATTTACAAAAGTCTAAATTTTGTTCGTTTTGATTTGACTGATGATCTTAAAAGGCATTACGGGCAATTAATTCGGGTAATATTGATAGTTACTGCATCCATTTAGAGTAATAGTATTTTTACTTGACATGCTTTTTCTGTGGCAAAAGACGACTCGAAAAAGGAATGCAAAATAGACTGGAAAATTTAGATATATTTTGCCACTTTAATGACTTTTTCAATCGCAATGGAGAAAGAAAGAAACTCTAGACAAAACCTTACTGTTTGAAGAACATTAAGAAGACCAAAGAAAAAATCGAATCAAAACAAAATCGTTTTTGCCTATAATTAAAAATGTCAAATCTACTGGAGAAAGAAAACATGTGAAAAAATGTATAGAGAACATGTAAATAGGAGCAGTGTTATTTACTGATTTGTAATTTAGACATTGGCAAATCCGCCAAACGAATAAAATCAAAAACACCCAAAGATTAGATCTCCGCGCGCGAAGAGAATGATCGTTAAAATAATTCCTCTCGGAAATTAATACTAAAAAAATAAAATAAGCAGGGAAAGTGCAAAAATAAACATAATTGCCGGGAAAATAATTATCTAAAATTGTTTCAAATCATTATAAGTATTTACTTGTAAGGAATTCAAGCAGTTTTTTGACAAAATAAAAATTTTAAGTTTAACAACAAATACAGTTGTGTAAGAAATAGTAAAACAAAACACCAAAATAAAAAGCATACACACAGCTAAACAAACTCACAACTTGATGAGCCATAGTCTCACTCAAGAGTTACAACAACGCAGGAACTCTTTCTGCAGTGTAAGTTCGCGGAATGCATACTTCGCGATAAAAGCAGATGTAAACAATGGAATGAGAGGGTTAACGTCACTAAGACAAAAAAACTCTCTCACCCGGCAGTGCTAACAACAACAATAATAACAAAGAACCTTTAAGCACATGGAACATAGAAAGAACAGAGGAAAACAACGACAAACAATTAAAGGCGGTACAGACAGGCATTAATCGCTATATTACTATAAAGCGTAAATCCAGCCCTGCCAAAGGTAACACAAACAAAAAAAAATTGCAAAATTGTGAACGGCGAAGAACCACCAACGTTTGTCACGGGAACAACCGAACAGAACGATCGTTAAAAGAATTCCTCTCGGAAATTAATTCTAATAAAATAAAATAAGCAGGGAAAGTGCAAAAATAAACATAATTGACGGGAAAATAATTATCTAAAATTGTTTGAATGCATTATAAGTATTAACTTGTAAGGAATTCAAGCAGTTTTGTTGACAAAATAAAAATTTTAAGTTTAACAACAAATCCAGTTGTGTAAGAAACAGTGAAACAAAACTACCAAAATAAAAAAGCACACACACAGCTAAGCAAACTCACAACTTGATGAGCCATAGTCTCACTCAAGAGTTAGAACAACGCAGGAACTCTTTCTGCAGTGTATGTTCGCGGAATGCATACTTCGCGATAAATGCAGATGTAAACAATGGATTGAGAGGGGTAACGTCACTAAGACAAAAATCTCTCTCACCCGGCAGTGCTAACAACAACAATAATAAAAAAGAAGCTGTAAGCACATCGAACATAGAAATAACACAGGAAAACAACGACAAACCAAGTACAGACAGGCATGGATCGCTATATTACTACAAAGCGTAAATTCAGCCCTGCCAAAGGTAACACAAACAAAAAAGTTGCAAAATCGTTATCGGTGAAGAGCCACCATCGTCTGTCACGGGTACCAACCAGTTTGAATTGCTGAACGAAGAAGAACCTCAATCCTACCTCGGCAAATGCAGCAACTCCAAGGCCGCCCCAATATACCTACATGAGAGTAGCTCAAATGGGCTAGTAAATATCATTGCCTAAATTGTTGGTAGTGGTGGCTTTAACATTGTGCCAATAAAGAAAGGGGACATTAACGAGACAAAAATTCAGGCATACACCGAAAACGGCTTTCGCGCTATTTCTAGTTATTTTGACTATAGAAATAAAATTTTTTACACGTATCGTCTAAAGAGTAGTAAGGGTATCGCAGTGATCTGAAATACATTGAATCATTTTTAGGTCCAGATGAGGTAAAACGAGCACTGGAAAAAGAGAATTTTAACGTTCACTCTGTGGTAAACGTTCTGAATAATAAAAAGGTTCCACAACCAATGTACAACGTCAAACTTCAACCTGACTCGCGAAACTAAAGAAAAATGAAGTTCAGTATTTGTTATAGAGAAGAATTTCGGATGAAGAACCCCACAAAAGAAATGGCGCCGTTCAATGCCAAAATTGTCAAGAGTATGGGACAAAGCAAGCTTGAGCAATCTCGACAAAATCCAAAGAGTTCAATAGAAGACATTGCGACTCATTACCAGTGCCCCTTGGTATATGAAGAACAAAAACAACCACCGGGACTTAAAAATACCTCTTGTTAAAGAGGCAATTCAAAAAATCAATATAAGAGAAGCTCGAACGTCATGATAACATACTTGCTAGACAACTATGGAGCAGTCCAATATCTTTAAGACTTCGGAGAAACGAACGCTGTGTTTCTACACTTGTGCTTCAGCCGTAACAGCTCTCGCAAACACACTCGCCACGTCACGTAGCTTAAATGCTCTCTTAAAACAGTCAATAACAATCGCGAACGAACATTCATTTCTTTTTCTACGCCACGTGGCTTAAATGCTCTTATACATGATCCTTTTTACGAACAGTCCAAAAAGACTGTGTAGAATCCTCTATTCTACGTCACGTGGCTTAAATGCTCACGTACGTGATCCTTGAAACAGTCAACACGAAAAACCTACAAAACCTAATTTACGTCGTCCACTTTGCCATTCTAGAGTTTTCCGTTATACATACATAACTTGAGTTCTTTTTCACTTTATGTATTGCCGCGAACACTCTCTAAAAGGCTGTAAGGGTTCTCGAGCCCTTTATCACGAGGTTCAGTACAAACCAGTTAAATACTACTTTGACCAAATTAATGCAAATGCCTGCCAATAAGCAGAGATCCGCATAACAAAATATCCATACTTATTATTAGGAGCAGATTCAAGAATTGAAATAAAGTATATGTGACGCGCAAAACAGAAAGGGACCTAAGGTTAAAAACTAGTTTTGTTCAGGGGAGCCATTTTATAGATTAGGTCCCTTTCTATTTGCGCTTAGAATCATCGACTTCACTTTCATAAAACGCGCATATCTCTGGGAGGGAACACTTTTGGGGCATTGGATCGGTCTCATTCAATGCTCGTATGTTGTCCACATCAAAAAAAAGTGAAAAGTTGATGAAAAGTTTTGTCTAGGATAGCCATTTTAAAGATTAGATCCCTTTCTATTTGCGCTTAGAATCGTCGACTTCACTTCCATAAAACGCGCATATCGGTCTCATTCGATGCTCAGATGTTGTCCACATAAAAAAAAAGAAATAATGAAAATTGATTTTTTTACCCTTAGCTCCCTTTCTCTATGCGCTGTCACATATGTATATAAAAAACAAAAAAAAAACAAAGTTTGAATTTCATGAATATGAATTTCTTTGCCAATATGCACACTTGTGCATAAAATGAGTGACATCATTTTAATAATAATAATGTAATAAATATTGGGAATGCCTATCGCCCGAATATATTTTTATTCATTTTATTTTCTAAATTAGTTAGTGAATTTTTTCTTTGAATTTGAAAATGTGATATCGGTCGCAGACAAAAAAAAATTGTCTGTCTATTATTTTATAAAAATCTTAGAAGACGTTAATACAAAACCAGACTATTTACTCGATTTCGAAGGGGAAAAAGTCTGCGTTCGGATGTCTTTACCATGGAATGTTACAACCGATTTTCCCGCCATGTCTTCGAGAACATAATATCGATTTCCTACTTTTTCTCGGACTTTGGCCTTAATGAAGTTTGGCGACAGCTTAGGGGTAAATGCCTTCTTAAAATTTCATTGCCAAAATTACGTCGGTAGATTACTTGTCCATTATAAAATGTTTGTGGTGTAGTACGAAGGTTGTACCGATGTTAATTTTTTCAAATGCATCCATTATATGTTTGCGTAGATTTGTCCTTATTAGTTGTAATTTGTCATCACGGCAAGGATTCGTAGCCAGTTCAGCTTTAGTTGAATCAACATACTATAAGATATTTGCGTTACCATGTCAAATTCAAAAAGGGCATGACATGGACCAATTGATAACTTGGTGAAGTGAGTTGCGGGGAGGGCAGTTATTAGATCTTGATCCCATTGACGATGATCATCTTTCAGAAATGTTCTGATGTCAGGGACTAAGAATCTGTTGACTCTTTCTGATGCGTACGCCTCCGAGGAGTACTGAGCCGTATATATATATATATGGTTAGTTACATAACTAGTAAAAAAGGCATTGTGGCCATTTGCCTGAAACCGACCGTTATTGTCGCTCACTATACTTTCAGGAACACCGTAGATGTGGAAAATTTGATTTTGTAAACTGATTTCCGATGTGGACACAACCACAAAATTTACTTAAATGATCCAGTACTATTAGTAAGCCTATGTACCCTGACCTGCTTTTAGGATAACACAGTACAACACATGATTTTAACTTAAACCTATCTGTAAAACGGAAAGTAGTTACTGGAGAATTAAGGTTTAGATTCTTACGGGTATAAAATTTATATCGTCGTGTTATTTTTCACATTATTTGTAGTATATTTACAGAAGTCTAAATTGTGTTCGTTTTGATTTGACTGATGATCTTAAAAAGGCATTACGGGCAAACAATTCGTTAATATTGATAGTCACTGCATCCGTTTAGAGTAATAATATTTTAAAGGGACATTTTCTAAACAGGTCTACATTAGTTTGTTGCTTTAACTGGCATATTATAAATGAGTAGTCTTGACCGAATGTCTTCTCTTGCTCACAATTAAGGATTACGTCTTGCGGTTATAGACTCTGCTATAGGCAAATTTTTGGAGAGATGTTATGGTTAATATCATTTTAACAGTTCACATATATATAATTTTTTTGTTCAGCCGAAACCGTGGTTTTTGGAGCTTGAAATTTGGTCAACTTTTCACCAGGTGGGTAGTGTGCCACTTTGTATAAGTGTCACTTAGACTTTGGGGTTTTTTGGTTACGTCCTATATAGGTTGAGTTGTAGAAGTGTTTTTCTATGCGATCTTCGATCTAATAATATTGGTACGTTTAGTATAAAATAATAAAATTAAAGACTAAATATGTAACCTTGAAAATATATTGATAGCTAAATATTCCGATTATTGGAAAATATTTCCTTTCACTCGAAACGAATCGTTCGGATCTTCTCATCGCATTCTTCGTAGTTTGTTAACTGTTGACAATCATAACACAAATGGCATGTCGCGCCACTATCAGCGCATCAGCTATTGTAGTACACGCAGTTGATCTTGTTGTTTAAAGCAATAAACTGCGTTTGTGATTTCGGTGCGCTTGTTGTTTTTTCAAATTGCTTGTTGCCCCTTTTTGTTTTAGTGTCTGTTTCTTTTTGTTTGCATAAGGGCTTCTAATAAATTGTTGCAGCCTGTGAAAATTTCAGTATCATTCTGTCTTTAACCTTCTTCTAATAGTTTTACTTTTATTGCGGCAAACGTTGGCAAACTATCTCTCGCAGTCAAACTATCCACTGTAGAAGCAAATTCATTTATGTGGTCTGACATTACAGTACTTTCACTCACGCGCATAAAAAGGAGTCTGTTGAATAATAACATATTTTTTCTCGCAGGCCCTAACTCCTTCAACTTGTTCCACCCCTACACTCAGTAAATTTGTGTCGAAAGCTGCTTTTTCTTAAACCGTTTCAGTCTCTAACTTTACTTCCTTCCCACACGTAACTGCCCATAGTTCTGCATGTTTTAGAACCCTTCTCACCTAATTGTTCCATGTGACATAATTGGAATCGTTCACTTCATTCATAGTGTCCTACAAAAATCATACTGATTTTTCTTATTCAACAATTTAAAAAAAAAACATAAGTTCACTCAGACATTTTATATATTAATTTTATTACTGTTCACCACTATATTTCTTTTAAATTACTTACTATTGCCTGTTGAGTTTATAATATTTATTTAATTGTGTCGAAGTACAAAAAGAGACTAAACACTATTTGAATGTGTACAAAAAAAAAAGAAAACGGAAGACAGAAAAAAATATTTATATGGTTGTGTGTTGTGTGCGCTAAAAAAGTGCTACCAGATCATTCCCACTATATTATGAAACATTTAAAATACGTCGTAGTACTAGGCAAATAATACCGACGGAGTGAGAGGGCGTTGTAATTTCTGACGTTTTCCAGTGTGCATTTTTATATTGTTTCTATTGGTGCTAACAAATAATCTTAAATCAAAAAATTACTCAGTTCCTAAATAAATAACTCCACTATATTACGGACTCGAAATTCCAGAAGAAGCTGATGTTTTTGGAGTTATATTGTATTATCGGAGAATTTAAAATAAAGAAGAAATATTACTGAAGTTATTGCAAAAGAAATAAAAAGCTTGTAGCTTAAAATAAATAAAGATGAATTACCGCTAAAAACATAAAAGAAAAAAATCATAATTTGATGATAAAATATCAAAAGTTTTTAAAACGCAGAAATACAATAAGATTTCATATAATGTTTGACATTAGATATCAAAAAAGACTTCAGTGTTATCCAATAAACAAAGTACAGTGTTATCCGATACTCAAGATATAAACGATCAGGATCTACAATCTGATTTCAACTTGATAACGGAATGTGACAATGCTTACTGCCTTCCTGCATATTAAAAAAACGCTACTCAAAATTATATTCAAGTATAGTGGGATCTTTAGTAAATAACACAAATATTAGTTCCAAAAAACAGAAAAAATCGGCAAGCAAATGGCAGATACAGATGTGGACATTTATGCACCTTCAGAAAGTAGTATTTAAAGACATGCTAAAATGCTCGCCCAGCAAAAGGAAGAACTGTACAAAAAAAAAATTACGAAATGAAAACCGGGCTCTCCATTTTGATTTTTGAAAATTAAAAACACGAAATCTAAGTAATGCTTCATAAAAATATATTTCAAGGAATTAAGCTCGGGCTACTTTTGCTTAAAAATGGGAAAGCTCTAACAATATAAGTATATAATGGTATTAAAAACCTAGTGGAATAATACAATATAGTAGAATGCATAAAACGATAATAAAAGATACAACAAGTGTTAACACCGGAAGAATAGTAGTGTCGTTACGTTATTGCAAATCATTATAAATCGTTTTGTTTGCCCCTGCCAAAATATGTTGGTTGTCAGCATCACATAATAGATTTAATTCTTCGATCATTAAGAAGATCAAAGTAAAAATCGAATCAAAACAAACCCGTTTTTGCCTTTAATTAAAAATATCAAATCTACTGGATAAAGAAAACATGTGAAAAAATTGATAGAGAACATGTAAATAGGAGCAGTATTATTTACTGATTTGAAATTTAGACATTGGCAAATCCGCAAAACAAATAAAATTAAAAACACCCAAAGTTTAGCTCTCCGCGCGCGAAGAGAACGATCGTTTAAAGAATTCATCTCGGAAATTAATTCTAATAAAATAAAATAAGCAGGGAAAGTGCAAAAATAAACACAATTGCCGGGAAAATAATTATCTAAAATTGTTTGAATGCATTATAAGTATTAACTTGTAAGGAATTCAAGCAGTTTTTCTGACAAAATAAAAATTTTAAGTTTAACAACAAATCCAGTTGTGTAAGAAACAGTGAAACAAAACAACCAAAATAAAAAAAGCACACACACGCAGCTAAACAAACTCAAAACTTGATGAGCCATAGTCTCACTCAAGAGTTAGAACAACGCAGGAACTCTTTCTGCAGTGTAAGTTCACGGAATGCATACTTCGCGATAAATGCAGATGTAAACAATGGAATGAGGGGTAACGTCACTAAGACAAAAAACTCTCTCACCCGGCAGTGCTTACAACAACAATAATAACAAAAAACTGTAAGCACATCGAACATAGAAAGAACACAGGAAAACAACGACAAACCATTAAAGGCGGTACAGACAGCATAGATCGCTATATTACTATAAAGCGTAAATTCAGCCCTGCCAAAGGTAACACAAACAAAAAAGTTGCAAAATAGTGAACGGTGAAGAACCACCAACGTCTGTCACGGGTACCAACCGGTTTGCATTGCTGAGCGAAGAAGAACCTCAATCTTCTACCTCGGCAAATGCAGCAACTCCAAGGCCGCCCCCAAAATACTACATGAGAGTAGCTCAAATGGGCTAGTAAATATCATTGCCTAAATTGTTGGTAGTGGTGGCTTTAACATTGTGCCAATACAGAAATGGGACATTAACGAGACAAAAATTCAGGCATACACCGAAAACGGCTTTCGCGCTACTTCTAGTTATTTTGACTATAGAAATAAAATTTTTTACACGTATCGTCTACAGAGTAGTAAGGGTATCGCAGTGATCTGAAATACATTGAATCATTTTTAGGCCCTGATGAGGTAAAACGAGCACTGGAAAAAGAGAATTTTAACGTTCACTCCGTGGTAAACGTTCTGAATAATAAAAAGGTTCCCCAACCAATGTACAACGTCGAGCTTCACCCTGACTCGCGAAACTAAAGAAAAATGAAGTTCAATATTTGTTATAAAGAAGAATACGGTCGATGAACCCCACAAAAGAAATGGTGCCGTTCAATGCCAAAATTGTCAAGAGTATGGAAAATTTTGGCATTGAATCCATCTGATCATGTTACATACCTTGGAATCTACCTGGAGAAGTCATATCGAAACAAAAAAGACTAAACTGAAACTTATGCCCCATCAACTTCACTGGCTCCTAAACGCGAACTCAAAACTAAGCCTTGAATATAAGGTCCTATTATACAATAGTGCAATCAAGCCTATCTGCTTATACGGCGCTCAGCTATGGGACAAAGCAAGCTCGAGCAATCTCGACAAAATCCAAAGAGTTCAATCGAAGACATTGCGGCTTATTACCGGTGCCCCTTGGTATATGAGGAACGAAAACATCCACCGGGACTTAAAAATACCTCTTGTTAAAGAGGCAATTAAAAAAAGCAATATGAGAGAAGCTCGAACGTCATGATAACATACTTGCTAGACAACTATGGTTCAGTCCAATCTCTTTAAGACTTCGGAGAAACGAACGCCGTGTTTCCTTATCTACACTTGTGCTTCAGCCGTAACAGCTCTCGCGAACACACGCGCCACGTCACGTAGCTTAAATGCTCTTATACATGATCCTTTGTACGAACACTCCAAAAAGACTGTGTATAATCCTTTATTCTACGTCACGTGGCTAAATGCTCACGTACGTGATTCTTGAAACAGCCAACACGAAAAACCTAAATTACGTCGTCCACTCTGTCATTCTAGAGTTTTTCGTTATACATACATAACTTGAGTTTTTTTTTTGACTCTATATATTGTCGCGAACACTCTGTAAAAGACTGTAAGGGTCCTCTGGCCCTTTATCACGAGGTTTAGGCCAAACCAGGATTAAAATTCTCTGACATGTGATCAATACCAGTTAAATACTACTTTGACCAAATTAATGCAAATTCCTGCCAATAAGCAGAGATCCACATAACAAAATATCCATACTAGGATTCATTAGTGAATTATACTTAAGATTCGTATACTTATTAATAGGCTTCTTTGGGTCAGATTCAATAATTGAAATTAAGCATATGTGACGCGCAAAATAGAAAGGGACCTAAGGTTAAAAACTAGTTTTTTTCAGGGGAGCCATTTTAAAGATTAGGTCCCTTTCTATTTGCGCTAAGAATCATCAACTTCACATTCATAAAACACGCATATCTCTGGGAGGGAACACTTATGGGGCATTGGATCGGTCTCATTCGATGCTCGTATGTTGTCCACATCAAAAAAAACTGAAAAGTTGATGAAAATTTTTGTTCAGGAGAGCCATTTTAAAGATTAGGTCCCTTTCTATTTGCGCTTAGAATCGTCGACTTCACTTTCATAAAACGCGCATATCGGTCTCATTCGATGCTCAGATGTTGTCCACATCAAAAAAAGAAAAAAATGAAAATTGATTTTTTGTACCCTTAGCTCCCTTTCTCTATGCGCTGTCACATATATAAAAAAAAAAAACAAAAAAAAACCAAAGTTTGAATTTCTTGAATTTGAATTTCTTTGCCAATATTCACACTTGTGCATAAAATGAGTGACATCATTTTAATAATAATAAAGTATTAAATATTGAATATATTTTTATTCATTTTTTTCTAAATTAGTTAGTGAATTTTTTCTTTGAATTTGACAAGGTGATATCGGTCGCAGACAAAAAAAATTGTCTGCCTATTATTTTATAAAAATCTTAGAAGACGTGTAATACAAAACCAGACTATTTACTCCATTTCGAAGGGAAAAAAGTCTGCGTTCGGATGTCTTTACCATGGAATGTTACAACCGATTTTCCCGCCATGTCTTCGAGAACATAATATCGATTTCCTACTTTTTCTCGGACTTTGCCCTTAATGAAGTTTGGCGACAGCTTGGCGTTAAATGCCTTTTTAAAATTTCATTGCGCAAAATTACGTCGGTAGATTACTTATCCAATATAAAATGTTTGTGGTGTAGTACGAAGGTTGTACCGATGCTATTTTTTCAAATGCATCCTTTATATGTTTGCGTAGATTTGTCCTTATTAGTTGTTATTTGTCATCACGGCAAGGATTCGTAGTCAGTTCAGCTTTAGTTGCCTCAACATACTATAAGATATTTGCGTTACCATGTCAAATCCAAAAAGGGCATGATATGGACCAATTGATAACTTGGTGAACTTAGTTGCGGGGAGGGCAGCTAATAGATCTTTGATCCCATTGACGATGATCATCTTTCAGAAATGCGCTGATGTCAGGGACTAAGAATCTGTTGACTCTTTCTGATGCGTATGCCTCCGGGGAGTACTGAGCCGTATATATGTGGTTAGTAACATAACTAGTAAAAAAGGCATTGTAGCCATTTGCCTGAAGCCGGCCGTCATTGTCGCTCACTATACTTTCAGGAATACCGTAGATGTGGAAAATTTGATTTTATAAATTAATTTCCGATTTGGACACAACCACAAATTTTACTTAATGATCCAGTACTATTAGTAAGCCTATGTACCCTGACCTGCTTTAAGCATAACACAGTACAACACATGATTTCGGGACTCAATTCTGATAATTGTTTCTGAAATGAGCCCCAAAAAGAAGAACTTCTGCATCATTCGTTTGAACAAAGTACATCAAATAATAATTTAATGATTAATTTGAAGTTAGTAAGTATCGTATAGGATAATTTTTCACGTTTTAGGCTATTTTGTTTGTCATAACTCGAGAACCACTAGTCTGAATAAGCTGAAACAAATTAAAAATTACAATTCCTTTAATCTGTTTATAGATATTTTTGCTACACATGCAACAGTTTCGCAGTTAAAAATAAATGTATGAAGAAAAAAATATTTTTTGCTTAAAAATTAATTTTTTTTTTAATTCATAAAAATACAAAACGATAAAGAGTGCCAAGGCCTATTACTTTCACGTAAAGTCACATAACCCCTACGAACAAAATAAGACATTGATCATGAAAATCGATTTACGCGTTTCGCTTTTATGCACAATTAAGTGATGGTATGAATTTAAAAAAATGGCTCGAGATATGTACAAAATTCTTTAGAAAAAAAGTTGATGACTCCCAGAATTTAAACAAATATAAGTAATAAACAAAATGTTATTTGATTTTGGCGATTGCTCATAAATGTGCGTGGACACTGAATTGGTGTTCTTATAACGGTGGTCTTAATCCTAATCCGTTCGCAGTCAATTAATGGGAAAGAAGGAAAGTACGAGTACATTTTATTATGGGTGTCTTCCGTTGGCTAGCTGCACGAAGTTCTTGTTTTTTTTTTGTTAATATGTATTGTTTTTACATACAAAAAAATTTAAAACTTTAAGTAGGTACTTACCTAATGAAAAATGATTACTCATTGTTTTAAAATAATTTTTAATAAAGATAATCAAAAAAATAAATAAATTTTATTGGTATAATTTTAATATTTAAAATTAACGAATTCGTGTAATTCAGTAGCAAAAGTATTAAGTTTTAATCGTTTTTTATGCTACAATAATATCAAACGCCTCGGATTTTCTGCAAATTTTTCAATTATTTCCTTCATCATCATGCGGTTTTAGTTGACGAATTTTCTGTGCACGCTCATTAGGAATGCCTTTTCTATCCTGCTGTGCTCCTCAGACACGTTTTAACTCTACGAAGGGTACTAAAGTAACGCACCACAGTCGCTGGTGTGCATGGTAAGGCACAACAGAGTATGTTCATGCATACCTACATAAATATAGTATTGACGGATTTTGTAAAACTTACCAACATATCGACGGTCATGGTGAAGGCTTTCCTCAAGTGTGGATGCTGTTTTCAACTGAACTAGAGAAAGTGTTGAAAATTTTTTTTATAGGGATGACTTGCAGTGATTTCACGACTTTTAGCAAGATGGATAATAATGCATGAAATTTTAACTTAAACCTATCTTACGGATATTGAATTAATAACGTCGTGTTATTTTTCACATTATTTGTAGTATATTTACAAAAGTCTAAATTTTGTTTGTTTTGATTTGACTGATGATCTTAAAAAGGCATTACGGGCAAACAATTCGTTAATATTGATAGTCACTGCATCCGTTTAGAGTAATAGTAGTTTAAAGGGATATTTTCTAAACAGGTCTACATTAGTTTGTTGCTTTAACTGGCATATTATAAATGAGTAGTCTTGACCGAATGTCTTCTCTTGCTCACAATTAAGGATTACGTCTTGCGGTTATAGACTCTGCGATAGGCCAATGTTTGGCGAGATATTATGGTTAATATCATTTTAACGGTTCACATACATGTAATTTTTTTGTTCAGCCGAAACCATAGTTTTTAGATCTTGAAATTTGGTCAACTTTTCACTATGTGGGCAGTGTGCCACTTTGTTTAAGTGTCATTTAGACGTTGGGGTTTTTTGGTTACGTCCTATATAGGTTGAGTTGTAGAAATGTTTTTCTGTGAGATCTTCGATCTAATAATATTGGTACGTTTAGTATAAAATAATAAAATTAAAGACTAAATATGTAACTTTGAAAATATATTGATAGCTAAATATTCCGCTTATTGGAAAATATTTCCTTTCACTCGAAACGAATCGTTCGGATCTTCTCATCGCATTCTTCGTAGTTTGTTAACTGTTGACAATCATAATAGCCTTTTCACATTTACTGCGTTTCAGCTGAAACGCCGGCGTTTCGCTCTCTTGAAATAATTTGAAACCATGGTGTTCACATTATGCTTTTTTAAACTACTGTGGTTTCATGTGACATTTCTCATTTCTCTTTTGTGTTTTCTGTACTGAGTGTAAACAAAACAAACAAACAAAGATAAAATAATATCAAAAAATGAATTTAATTTGTACAATATTAGAGTTTATATCATTGTATGATAAAGCAGCGAATGCATTTAAAGAAATAAATGATTATTACATTTATAGTCATAGATCCCATTGCAATAAGTACTTACCACCACAAAGCAAACTAGAAATGTAAACAAACAGATGTTTTTTTCCCTCATTTTTCTGACATTTGCTTTGAACCAGCAATGGAAATTTTTTCATTTTACTGCTTTTTTTAACTACTATTGGAGTACAACACTGGGCTCTCTCTCATTTTTACTGTGGTTTCAAACAAACTACAGCAAAAAGAGCATAATGCCTGCGTTTTGTTTTGTAGGGAAATTAAAGTGTGTTTCGCGGAATTCATCGAAAGAGACTGAAACGCCGGCGTTTCAGCTGAAACGCAGTAAATGTGAAAAGGCTATAACACAAATGGCATGTCGCGCCACTATCAGCGCATCAGCTATTGTAGTACACGCAGTCGATCTTGTTGTTTAAAGCAATAAACTGCGTTTGTGATTTCGGTGCGCTTGTTGTTTTTTCAAATTGCTTGTTACCCCTTTTTGTTTTAGTGTCTGTTTCTTTTTGTTTGCATAAGGGCTTCTAATAAATTGTTGCAGCCTGTGAAAATTTCAGTATCATTCTGTCTTTAACCTTCTTCTAATAGTTTTACTTTTATTGCGGCAAACGTTAGCAAACTATCTCTTGCTTCTATTGCTACCACGACATTTTCGTAACTTTTCGGCAAACTCGTTAGCAATAAAATTACTAATATCTCTTCTGGAAGCACCACATCAACTTCAGTCAAACTATCCACTGTAGAAACAAATTCATTTATGTGGTCTGACATTACAGTACTTTCACTCATGCGCATAAAAAGGAGTCTGTTGAATAATAAAATTTTTTTCTCGCAGGCCCTAACTCCTTCAACTTTTTCCACCCCTACACTCAGTAAATTTGTGTGGAAAGCTGCTTTTTTTAAACCGTTTCAGTTTCTAACTTTACTTCCTTCCCACACGTAACTGTAAATAGTTCTGCATATATTAGAACACATCTTATCTAAATGTTCCATGTGACATAATTGGAATCGTTCACTTTATTCATAGTGTCTTACAAAAATCATACTGATTTTTCTTATTGAACAATTTAAAAAAACAACATAAGTTCACTCAGACATTTTATATATTAATTTTATTACTGTTCACCATTATTTTTCTTTTAAATTACTTTCTATTGCCTGTTGATTTTATAATATTTAATTAATTATTAATTGCTTGTGTCGAATTACAAAAAGAGACTAAAAACTATTTGAATGTGTACAAAAAACGGAAATCGGAAGACAGAAAAAAATATTTATATTGTTGTGTGTACTAAAAAAGTGCTGCCAGATCATTCCCACTATATTTGTGTTGCCACATTTTCAACAATATGGCGTTCGGATCGCAAAAAGAAACATTTAAAATAAGTCGTAGTACAAGGCAAATAATATCGACGTTCATTCGGAGTGAGAAGGCGTTGTAATTTCTGACGTTTTCCAGTGTGAATTTTTATATTGTTTCTATTGGTGCTAACGATTTCATCGTGTTCAAAAAAATACGACTAGTGTTCACAAAAACCGTGATAAGTGGGCGAATAATCTTAAATCAAAAAATAACTCAGTCCCTAAATAAATAACACCACTTTATTACGGACTCGAAATTCATGAAGAAGCTGATGTTTTTGGAGTTATATTGTATTATCGGAGAATTTAAAATAAAGAAGAAATATTACTGAAGTTATTGCAAAAGAAATAAAAAGCTTGTAGCTTAAAATAAGTAAAGATGAATTACCGCTAAAAACATAAAAGAAAGAAATCATAATTTGATGATAAAATATCAAAAGTTTTTAAAACGCAGAAATACAATAAGATTTCATATAATGTTTGACATTAGATATCAAAAAAGACTTCAGTGTTATCCAATATACAAAGTACAGTGTTATCCGATACTCAAGATATAAACGATCAGGATCTACAATCTGATTTAAACTTGATAACGGATAATATAGAGGAATTTGACAATACTTACTGCCTTCCTGCATATTAAAAAAACGCTACTCAAAATTATATTCAAGTGTAGTGGGATCTTTAGTAAACAACACAAATATTAGTTCCAAAAAACAGAAAAAATCGGCAAGCAAATGGCAGAAACAGATGTGGACATTCATGCACCTTCACAAAGTAGTATTTAAAGACATGCTTAAATGCTCGCCAAGTGTTAACACCGGAAGAATAAGTAGCGTCGTTACGTTATTGGAAAACCATTATAAATTCTTTTGTTTGCTCCTGCCAAAATATGTTGGTTGTCAGCATCACATAATAGATTTAATGCTTCGGCACATAATGCATGAACTGTTCGAAGCAAAAACATCTTCGCCGAAAGTAGAATATTTCTTTGTATTGGAAATATAAATAGCTACGACACTCTAAAAAGTTTGTATAAACAAAATGCACAGAAAATAAATATCAAAAATATTCAATAGCGGGACAATATGCAATATACCTACATACGAACCATGCGAATATTTTCGGTATTTTATGGAAAATAAAAAATTTCCATACATCAAATTTAAACCCATACCTACAATTAGCAATGCTCAATGAAATTCGAGAGCAATTCTGACTTTTTTACTTCTTCCAAAATTTCGAAAGAAATTATGTCCAGTTTGTGAAATAATATGCCTGTTAGAATCACCGTTTTAATGAAAAAATAAACTCAATAATGTTTGGAAATAATAAGAAATTGCAAACTCCTAAACCTATATTAACTCCGTTTTAGCAAACTTTAAGATTTTCAATAGACAATCCAAGTTAAATATAGCAAGTTCATATCTAGAATTACAGCAATAAAATCCAACTATTATGCAGAAAGCATTTGGCGGATTTTAGATAAAATTATATAGTCGGGATTAGCGTACCAACTTTAATTAAAAAAATTACGACAAAGAATTTTTTGAAAAGTTTGTTAAATGCAAATTTTAAAATCACTATATCTTTAAAACTGAGTGACGTATAGCAGATAAAATAATATATTTGTACTCAGCCTATATATAGGGTGATCCTATATATACCGGTATGTCTTTAATAAAACGCGTAATGTTGGCTTCAAAAAAACTGAATTGTAGCTGCTTTTTCAGCATAGACTTTGGGCTTTAAGTAATCCCAAAGAAAAATGTCTAAAGGAGCCAACTCACCTGTCCAAAACGTGAAATTAGCTGCTTTTCGAAATGACCTCTCACTAGATCCATTGTTTGAGCAGCTGTTTGGCAAGTGGCACCGTCCTGTTGAAACCAAGTGTCTTCACGATTACGGGCTTCAATTTCAGGTAGCATAAAGATCGATATCATGGCGCGAAAGCGAGCACCATTCACGGTTACGTTCCGGCCATCATGATTTTGAAAAAAATATGCACCGATGATTCCACCAGCTTATAAACCCCACCAAACCGTGGTTTTCTCTGGGTATACTGGCACCCCTTTGAACCTCTTCATGTTGCTTTTCAGCCCAATTGGTGCAATTTGTTTATTGACTTTGCCGTTGAGCCAGAAATGGGCTCATCACTGAAGAAATTTTTGGTCGAAACAGCGTATCTTTCCGTTATTCACCGAACGCTCATTTTCATAATACAGTTACCAACATTTGAAGGTTAATATTTTCAAATAATTAATGCCATAAAATGTCCTTTCAAATTACCAATAAAGATTCCACACTTGATTTGATTTTTTTTTTTGTTTTAAAAAAATACCTCTAGCTAGATCACCCTATATTATGATATTCAGGGGTGCTGAGTGTGACATGGTCGCTCTAAGAATTCGGAGAACGTCCTGTAAGTACATCAACTGGGAAATTCAAAGTCTTTTTGTCGAATTTTTCTTTGGAAACTAATATAAATGCATTATATAATTAAACTTAAAAAAAATATTTCTTACTCTACATACCATATATCTGTTAATTCAATATGGTTCGATCTAACCAGAGACATAAGCAAGATTCGAGATCTTATTAAATCATTTTTAAGATATTGCAGTTCTCCTTAGATATAACGCAATAATCTAAATTGACAAGATCTAATTGTAACTAAAATATCATATAAGATCAGATTTGAGTAAACCACTTATACATTTGTTTACCGTGTATTATAATTAACAAATAAAAGTAGGAAAAATGAGCCGTTCGTGTATTATACCGGTAATTAAGAATAGGCATCGATCTAAGCGAAACTTTGCACATTGTGTTGGTTAGGGCTATGAACAACTAATATTAAAGCCAAATTAAGAATTTCTCTCGCGTTTTAATATCCAACCGCTTAAATTTAAAGCAGAATAAAGTCATGTATTGACTGTTTCGTCGAATATGCGCATTTTTGACATGACGATGCTTTACGATATACTAACATAAGTTTTTGCTGTGGGAGAGGCCATATACATTACATGTTTATGCTTACGCATATATATCGCATATGAACTCTTAAATTCCCAATTCCATTTCAATCAAAAACATTATTTTTTTTTAGTTTTCCAGAATGGAGAATATCTTGAAAAATAATTAGACTTCTGATCAGCAGAAAGTGGTGGTTTAATTAAAATACAGTATGTTTCATACAATATTAAAGTTCTAAACTAAAAGAAATTTGTTACGCTTATGCATAACCACATTATAGTACATTACTTCACCCTTTTCAATTTATATCTATATATTATATTTATAAATGTATAATCTAAATACATCAGTAAGTAACGGATAAGAAATATAATTATATATAGCTGTTTTTAATTGCTTATAAGAAAAAAGCGCATATAAGAAAAAAGGTGTTGAATTACTTAACTTCCTTATATTCATTATCCAAGGTTTATAAATACAAGGTTACGCCATCAGCAAAAATTGCCGTTAGGTGACGTAGTTGGTGACAAACATCAAAAAGAAGTGGGTTGCCAGCTCTATGTCTGCCTACTTTTAGTTAACAAAGCTAAGATTTCATGTGAAAAATGTACATATTGCAGTGAGTTGGCAACCCTACAGCTGAAATCACTTTGTCAGATTTGTGAAGAAATAAAACAACAAATCGAAACGTAAACATTAAGTGTGCAGTGGGCAAATGTATGAAAACCATCAGTAAAAAATATGTGAGTATGTGTATAAGTAACATTTTTATTGTTTGATTAGAAACATTTAGTTTGTGTTTTTAATCCATAGAAGTGTGACAAAAATAGGAGAAAAAAACAAAATAGTAAAAATGAAGTGTGCAGTGGCCAAATTTTTGGAAAATAAACAAGTAAATAAAATAAAACAAATAAATTGATGGCAAAAATAGTCAATTGTCCCACTGTTATGAATACACAAATATTATCAGCTGTTAGCTCGAAATTTTTAGCCAATAGGAACAAAGTTTGCGTGACGTCATTGGTGACAAACGTCAAAAACAGAAAAGGGAAGGGGGCTGGGATGGCGTAACCTTCTATACATAAACCTTGTTCATTATCTACTGTAGTAGCATTGACATAAGGTAATGATGTAATCGCAAGTCCAGTTTATTTGGCTGTTTCACAACCCTCTTCTTTTTGATTCAACTTGATAATTATTTTAATGGGAATTTACATTTTGTTCAACAAAACTTTCGCTCCTATCAACGTTTAGATACCCTTAATTAGCATACTTAAACTCATCAACATTATTTCATTCTTTCGCCATCAACATTACTTTCTTGGTATACATTATTTTCAGAAGCTACCTTAATGTGTTCATGGTTTTCATTAAAATTGATCCATTCTTATCTAATACGACGAATGATCTTTGCTTTTGCATACTTATACAATTCTGCCAGGGAACTCAAGCATTTTCTTCTTTTAAACATGACTTAATGTGTCTCATTCACCGGAACATTTCTTTAAATATGACTGCCATTTTAATTTATATTCCGTATCATAAACCGACTTTGGTTACAAGATGGCGGCAACTGCTGGTACTGTAGTTCGCAGCAATCTATATACTCGTATAAGTATAAAAAGTTCTGATGGCTTTGCAAATTACCCTCATGTGTCGTTCTACAATGTAACAATGCAGTGCATGGATCTTACCTACTCTCTCATTATTTAATTGGCACATTTTTTATAATTTATACAGTCCGTTCAGTCAACCTATTTGATAATGGCATACATGGACATGGGTTATATTCCCCACTTTTTTAAAATTAATGGGTGTATATTGACCAAATATCAATATACCAGGAATACCATTCCATAAAAAAATCGACTTTATCGTGTAATAACATATGAACTATACACACTCATATTTCAAAAGTAATCTACGACTTATAGGTAATTTTTCTCCCTAAACTCAAAAAGGTCACATCCAAGGTTGTACCAAGGTAAATCAATGATTTTTTGTGTTATTAGTTCCGGTCTTGTATTTTAGTTTATTTTACTTCAAATTTTAGAAATGGTTAATTTTTTTACTTTACTGCTTTTAAAAATGACAAGCTGAGACAAAAAGGACTGACCAGCTAAAATTTTTTTATAAAAATCATTAGCAATAGAACTGAAAAAAACAAAAAGTAGCTAATAGCAAGGTGACTGCTGATGGCGGATTTGTGCTGGTTTAAAGGCTACAGCGATTGTGCGAAGCAAAAAGATATTTCGTGTTAAGTTCAGTGTTGCCAATGTTTCACATCATATACTCGTAACAAGCATTTAAAATCGCTGGTATTATAATGGCATATTTTGCCAGATATATGCCTGTACGAGTACTTAGTCGGCATGTATTGCCGACAGCAAAAATTATAGTATAAAGTACATCAATGTATATATATTTTTGTTGACTACTTATGACTTAAACAAATTAAAAGAGATTAAGTTCGTAGAAGATATAATTGAAGATTTTATGAACTGTTCTGTATCGTCAGTAAATAAATTATACTAGAAAAACGTTTTAGCAGTCTTTGTTACATCATTTTTAGTTTATTTTTTCATCCTCTCTTTTGCGTTGACAACGCCGACCATTACACACATTTTCGGCAGCACATTCGTCGTCAGCTCATGTTAGCTTAAAAACAGCACGCAACTTATTTTATACTGTAGTTGGCTTATACTGTAATTAGCTGGATGTGTGTACTTTTTTGGTTAAGTCTACCGTAAGCTAATAAAATATTATATATATGAGCTGAGCTAATTTGTTAAAAGATTTGTTGGAGTTTCGATGTGAGATGCGATGAAATTACAGTGGAAATATATTAGATATTTCTGTTTTAAAAAAAATCTATAGATGGCTTTCAATGTAGAGGCTCTGTAGGGTGTAGAGAGTGAGTTGTGTTTTCGTGGGATATTCTGTAAAGGAAACTTGAAAGTAAGATTTACAACAGTAGTTCTCATTCGTTTGGTGAAAGCTAGGTCTTTTTCGATTCATCCGCGATTTAAATCAATTATTTAGTTATTTAAAAATTTGTGACCACTGGTGTTACTGTTATATCTTGTTTAAAATTCTAGAATTTTCATATCATTTGCTGACGTTCAGTAATTTAGAATAACAATTTTTAAAATTTCTCTAAAATGCTTACTGTAATTTATCATTCTCAAGAACTTCTGAACATTCTTTGGTTTTGATACTAATAATAATTTAACTGAAGGGCATCTATATTTTGCACAGAATCTTCTAAAACATCGACATCTTCTGCGACATAAATCTCTGTAAGTTAAGCTAACATTAAGCTAACATTTAGTAATGGCTGGCACAGCATTAAAATGGGCATAACTATTTTCGTTAAGCTTCTGTCTACGATTTCGAACTTCTTTTCTTATTTCGAATGGGGTTTTAAATTCGTTATACTGGCTTCGAGTCGCTTCGCTGAACTCATTATATTTAATTGTGTTAGCTCCAGTGTCACTCTTTTGACTTGCCTGTAAGTGTGGTATGGGATGGTAATACAGACGACGGATAAGTCACCCTTAAAACAGTCGTTTGTTTGAGGTATCAGCCGGTATAGAAATTTCCCGATATTCAAACCTGGGGACCATAAAACTTTAAGTTTCAACTATGAAAAATCGACGTTATCATGTCAGAGCGTAAGCTACTAGTTGCGGATTTACTCTTAGAGTTTGTAAAGACGTTGGGTGATTAATTCTAAAGGAGAGAACTTGCATTCTGTGGAGCATTTCGTTGGCCAATGCAATCATATCATATTGGTGTTTTGTGCTCGAATATCTTGTAAAATGGTATTTTGTGTGGCATTGTGTATAACATTTAAGTTCTGAATCAAACGTGCCAAATTTGCTTCAACCATACGGTTTGTTTTTCCATTATCAACAGCATTTGTGGTGCCCGCACTGCCCATATTTGGATTGAATTGTGTGGAATGCAATTAAATGCAACATTAGAGTTTTGTGGTTCTTGGAAGAGGTTTCGACTTGTAGTACGAGTATTATAACTACTTGTCATTAGTCCTCTCGATTTCATTATCCTTCTGATTTCTTTACTCATTGAAAAAGTCTTTTGTAAAATGAGCAAGCTAAGCTCGCTGAGCTGACAAGGACGCTTGCATACCGGACTTTCTGCTCTATTCCCTCAATAATTTTTAATTGATAATCAGGTAATATTGCCCTTCAGTCATGGTGCTATTACAAATATGGCAAACAGAATGCTTTATACTCACAGGTTCCAAACAAGGAGGTAGCTGATAACCCTGCATTGATCTCTAAGTTCAAGATACAAACAAAATAAAATAATTACATAAGGCAAAACGAGGTTTTAAAACTGCTTGAAATTTTAAAAAATATCCATGAAAATGTCTCCAGACGATTAACGGTTGGCCAATTCGAGCTCTTCAAGTGCCAAAAAATTTCGATCAACTTCTGCAGTCTATTCATTAATACAAATCGAAAAATTAAAGGCATTTAAAACTTCGCATGCAAATGAAATATGAAACGTGTGTTTAAAACTAAATTTTGTAAGAGCTAAAAAGACAGCGTCCTCTTGAGGTCCCTACGTTGAGCGCCAAATTCTGTAATGTACAAGTTCATATTTAGTATAGCGATATAAGTTTAAAATGACTTTCTTAGCACCTTGGAATTCAGAGAGATTTAGGACTGCGGGAGCCTTCATTACGATAGCCAACAGTCGGATGGGGGGTTCGCGTCTTTCCACCTCTAAACCATTTTCCTATTACATGAATTATTAATTCAGACTTCCTTTTTATTTAAAAAAAGCACTTAAAATTTTCTCATGGGCCGGATTGACTAGATACAATAAAAAAAAAATTAATTGAAGCTAACCCGGTCTAAGTCATATATGAACATTCTAGTAATTACAAAGAAACAGAAGGTATTTTTTCGAAGATTCGCAGAAGTAATATTTTCTTATGTTCTAGAGGCATATGCGTATCGACCAAAACCCCTATCCATTGCCCTCAAACCTTATGGACTTAAATCCTTAATAAAAAAAACATATCAAATTCTTAAGCACATCATTTCAGATGTCAATCTAATTTGATTGAAGATAAAAAAAAATTCAGCGGAACTGAAGAAAATCCTTGCAATTCAAAAGCAATTAAAAATTTTAATGCAATAGTTTTTATTATATTCGTATTAGTTGGTTTGCTTAGATTACATGTATAGGCAAAAAAAACTTTACACTACTATTATTTTCAATATAATACTTTATCATATCCATTCCATTGTTATTATTATTATATTATGTGGTTACTAAGGCCTCAATGTGTTAATGCAATAGCTAGAAACTTAAAAAAAGTATCTGAAGTTGATATGTACACGAAAGCAACAATTAACTGCGTGCTGAACTATTAGAGAGATCACAAGATATTTCTCATTGTGCAATGTAAGTCTAGCTTACAGCCTGTGTGAAGATTATTACAAGAACAACAAATGCTCTAATGTGGTCTCTCACTATTTTAGAACTCTAAGTAGAAAAAAAGAAAAAAGACAATGCAAGTTTTGAACAGCGTATGTACATACTTACATATATATAGTATTGACGGATTTTGTGAAACTTACCAACATATCGATGATCATGGTGAAAGCTTTCTTCAAGTGTCGATGCTGTTTTCCACTAAACTAGAGATGATGAAGAACAATTTTTATATAGGGATGCCTTGAGAATTTAAGTTTAAATTTTTACGAATATGGAATTAATATCATCGTGAATATTATTTTTCACATAATTTGTAGCATAGTTACATAAGTCTACATTTTGTTCATTTTGATTTGACTGATGATCTTTAAAATTAAATTACGGGCAAACAATTCGGGTACTATTGGTATTCACTGCATCCATTTAGAGTTGTAGGATTTTAACCAGGGGCGTTTTCTTAACAGGTCGACATCGATTTATTGCTAAGGCTGGTATATTAAAAGTTTGTAGTCTTGACCAAATGTCCTGTACCTTGCCTACAATTAAGGATTACGTTTTGGGTTTATGGACTCAATAAAAGATCTGCGGTAGGCAAATGTTAGCCGAGATATTATTATTCCTTATTTTTTTTGTTTCAGCCCTAACCGGAGTTTTTAGATCTTGAAATTTGGAAACCTTCCACTAGTTCTTAACTACCCTTAACCCAGACTTTGGGTTTTTTGTGTTGTCCTACATAGATTGCGTTTTTTAAGTTTGAGTTTTCTGTTGAGCTATGCACATCTCTCATTATTTGCTGATGTGATCTACATAATAATAAAATAAAGACTAAATATGTTACCTTGAAAATATATTGATAGCTAAATATTCCTCTTATTGGAGAATGTTTCCTTTCACTCAAAACGAAACGATTGCATGAGATCACTTTAATGCTTTTGGATTTTATTTCTTTTTTTGAGTTTATAAAATATGAAGATGTTGCCCGTTTAGAGTTTTGCAGAAAAAGGAAGTTAGTAAAACTTGACTTGCTTTCTTTTTCGCAAAAGACGACTCGAAAAAGGAATGTAAAATTGGCTAGACAATTGCTAAATCTTGCTACTTTAATAAATTTCGATTGCAATGGAGAATGTAAGATGCCCTAGACAGCAACCGTACAGTTGAAAGAACATTGAGAAGATCAAAGCAAAAAATCGAATCAAAACAATTTTGTTTTTGCCTATGATCAAAAATTACAAATATATGAGTACTGAAGGAAGAAAAATTGATACAGAACATGTAAATTTGGAGCAGTAATATTTACTGATATATATTGTTAGGCATAGGCAAATTTGTCAAAGGAATCAAATGACAAACACTTTAAGTCTGAAATGCAAATTTATTTCTTTGCCAAGATTCACACTTGAGCATAAAAGTTTGTCACTGTGTAATAAAAATTGGGAGTACCAATCGTAAAAATAGTTTTTTATTCATTTTCTTTTCTAAATAAGTAAGTGAATTTTTACTTTAAAGATGACAAGGTGATATAGGTTGCAGCTGAAAACAAATGTTGTCTGCCTTTCATTTTTATCAAAATTGTAGAAGACGAGCAATACAAAACCAGACTAATTACTTGATTTTCAAAAGATAATTGGATGGATAATGGTCTGTTTTTACTATGGAATGTTCCAACCGATTTTCTGGCCATGCATTCGAGAACATAATATTGATATCCCAATACACAAAGGTTGTGTGCTGATTATTGATAAATGCATTCTTTATATGTTTGCATAGATTTGTCCTTATTAGTTGTAATTTGTCATCACGACAAGGATTCGTAGTCGGTTCATTGAAAGCCCCAAAAATGGCATGATGATATGGTGCACAATTGATAGATTGGTGAAATGATTTGCGGAGAGAGCAGCTAATAAATCTAAGGTTTTAATCCCACTTCATCGTCAGTCTTCAGAAATGCTCTGATGCCAGCGATTAGGAACCGGTTGACTCTACCCGTATATATAAGTATGTCGTTAACCTTAAACTGAGAGCCATCTACGCTCACTATACTCTCAGAAACAGCTTAGATGTGGAAAAGTTTGCAAAAATCCTTAATAGTTGTACAGGTAAATTTCAGGAGTGGAAACAACCAATGTCATTTACTTTAATTTCCAGTACGATTAGTACGCTTATGTACCCTGACTTGCTTCCAGGATATGGCCCATGAAGGTTAATCTACAGGCGCTGAAATGGTCGGGAGTTTCCGTAACATGTTTGGGGATTTAAAGGGTGTCCCAAGAAGAACGCAATTTTTAAATCTGGCAACATTCGAAGTGTCATTGTTTGGCATTTGAGCAATTGTTATTGTTTGTTAGTAGAAGGTACGAGGTTAGTAAAAATGGAGCGCTACACGAAAGGGAGTTCGTTAATTGGGTATTGGAGAGACAACATGAAAATGCTGATTTTGCCGATAAAATCATCTTCAGTGACGAGGCCCATTTTCATCTTGATGGCTTCGTCAATAGGCAGAATTGTCGCATTTGGGGTGCGGAAAATCCTCGAGTGATTCACGAGAAGCGAATGCATCCTCAACGTGTCACTGTGTGGTGTGGTTTTTGGGCTGGAGGAATCATTGGACCTTTTATTTATGAAAATGAGGCAGGTCAAGCGCAAACAGTCAATGGTGTTTGGTATCGTGAAATGATAACCAGTTTTTCTTGCCTAGAATTGAAGAAATGAATGTGGAGGGCATGTGGTTCCAACAAGACGGCGCCACATGTCATACAGCCAGAGAAACAATTCAATTGCTGCATCAGTCATTTACCGGTCGATAAGCCGACGACGACTCAAGCCTTAAAAGACGAAATTGGACGCTGCATTAATGAAATACCGCAGCATTCATGCAAAACGGTCATTGAAAATTTCATTAAAAGATCGCGTGCATGCCAGCAAAGCCGCGGCGGCCATCTGCACGATATATTGTTCCATACATAACCTCATTCTGTCTACTTTACGATATAATAAAATTTCACGATCTTTTCTTAAATATCTGTGTTTTATTTAAAATTTAAAAATTGCGCTCTTCTTGGAACAGCCTTTATATACACACACACACACATATATATATATATATATATATATATATATATATATATATATATATATATATATATATATATATATATATATATATATATATATATATATATATATATATATATATATATATATATATATATATATATATATATATATATATATATATATATATATATATATATATATATATATATATATAACAAGATTCTTTGGAACTAATCACAAAGGTAAGGCTTAATGACAGTTAATTGTGAAAAGCCCATCTATATATATATATATATATATATATATATATATATATATATATATATATATATATATATATATATATATATATATATATATATATATATATATATATATATATATATATATATATAGAAGGGCTTTTCACAATTAACTGTCATAAAGCCTTACTTTTGTGATTAGTTTCAAAGAATCTTGTTATATATATATATCTACCAGGAAGGTCATATATATATATATATATATATATATATATATATATATATATATATATATATATATATATATATATATATATATATATATATATATATATATATATATATATATATATATATATATATATATATATATATATATATATGTATATAAAGGGTGTTCCAAGAAGAGCGCAATTTTTAAATTTTATATAAAACACAGATATTTAAGAAAAAATCGTGAAACTTTATTATATCGTAAAGTAGACAGAATGAGGTTATGTATGGAACAATATATCGTGCAGATGGCCGCCGCGGCTTTGCTGGCATGCACGCGATCTTTTAATGAAATTTTCAATGACCGTTTTGCATGAATGCTGCGGTATTTCATTAATGCAGCGTCCAATTTCGTCTTTTAAGGCTTGAGTCGTCGTCGGCTTATTCGCGTAAACCATCGACTTCAAAAAACCCCAAAGAAAAAAATCTAATGGTGTTAAATGGCACGATCTAGACGGCCAATTCTGATCTCCAAAACGCGAAATAACACGACCGGGAAATGACTGATGCAGCAATTGAATTGTTTCTCTGGCTGTATGACATGTGGCGCCGTCTTGTTGGAACCACATGCCCTCCACATTCATTTCTTCAATTCTAGGCAAGAAAAAACTGGTTATCATTTCACGATACCAAACACCATTGACTGTTTGCGCTTGACCTGCCTCATTTTCATAAAAAAAGGTCCAATGATTCCTCCAGCCCAATAACCACACCACACAGTGACACGTTGAGGATGCATTCGCTTCTTGTGAATCACTCGAGGATTTTCCGCACCCCAAATGCGACAATTCTGCCTATTGACGAAGCCATCAAGATGAAAATGGGCCTCGTCACTGAAGATGATTTTATCGGCAAAATCAGCATTTTCATGTTGTCTCTCCAATACCCAATTAACGAACTCCCTTCGCTGTCCATGGTCAGCTGGCTTCAGTTATTGAGTCAATTGAATTTTGTATGTATGAAGATGCAAATCTTTCGTCAAAATTTGCTGCAAAGTGGATTTGGAGACACCAATTTGCTGAGCTTGGTGTCGAATTGAGGTGGATGGAGTTTGAGCGACATCATCACGTACAGCTGCGACATTTTCGGTCGATCGACCTGGTCGATGGCGCGTTGTTGTCTTTACATCACTAACATACCCAGTTTCGGCAAATTTATCCACTAATCTCTTTACAGTTGGCTCTTTTGGAGCATTATTGTGACCCCAAATTGATCGCAATTTGCGAACTGTAGCCGCAAAACTTTCACCATTTTGGTAAAACAATTTTACAATGAGAATGCGTTGTTCATTCGTGTTGCGCTCCATTTTTACTAACCTCGTACCTTCTACTAACAAACAATAACAATTGTTAAAATGTCAAACAATGACACTTCGAATGTTGCCAGATTTAAAAATTGCGTTCTTCTTGGGACACCCTTATATATAAAAATATTCAGACGCGTTAAGTGGTCTTGGCATTTGCACAACGAATGTAATTTAATGCTTATAGAAGACGCAGTACTATTGGCGGAACCTCCTCTTAGGACACCAACATGAGCTTAAGAAAAGAGTAAGACAGAATGAAGGGTGTGAAAGTAAATGTATAAGTTAAATTTGTACGCGACCAAAACACCCTAATGTGCAGTGCGACTGAGAAATTATGCTGCTCGACTGAGAAATGTCGAAATCCATCTCTTTTTCGTTAGATCCTTGAAATATATGATATAAGTGTACAGATTTATTCATAAATTTATGAAAAGTAATAATATATTAAATAAATAAAACAGATAAGATAAAATAACATTTTGTGTTGATTGTATGTTAACACATTTTTTCGATAACCTGTCATTTTTGGAGACCACGTTAGGAGCACTTCCGGTCAAACTAAATCTAACATCGTGATGCCCTAGATAGGTCTGACGGAGAAGATTACGACCTGATTTACCATATATCCTAGACCGATTTTAGATCGAGGATATATGCCATGAACTAAATGTCTGTCTTTGATATGGACGCCGGCGGTCGACCCTAATCGACTACAAGATGTCCCTAGATTGTCCTTTTGGAGTAAATTACTGCCTAATTTACCATATATCATATATATCCGTTTAAGCTCGACCGGAAGTGCCCCTAACGGGGCCTCCAATTATGGCGTCCATTAAAGGAAGGCGAATTATAGGAAGACATACAGACATTAAAGGAAGACATGCATGAAGAATGCAAGTTCTCACATTTTGAATTTATCGCCCAAGGGATTTACGAAGTCTAATAGTAATTCTGCTACCAATACCATACGCTCCGACAAAGAACGTCAATAACTCAAAATTGGATCTTAATGTTGGATGATTCCTCAGGTTTGAATGTCGAGGAATTTCAATTCCAGCTTACACCACTAACAAAAGACAGTTTTAATGGTGACCTTTCGATCATCTATAGAAAATTAAATACCATACTTACAGGCAATGCAAAAGAGTGGTACTGGAGGTATCACAAGCACAATCAGTTAGAATAAAATCTGCGAAGCTATTCGAGGCCAGTATAATTAATTAAAAACTCCATTCGACATAAAGATAGAAATTCGAAATCGTAGACAGAGGCTTAACGAAAATTGTGATCCATTTTTTGATGCCGTGTCAGCCATTGCGGATAGATGACCTACCCCCATGACTAAATGTGAGCTTATTGAGATTTAGTCAAAGAATCTTCGTCCTGAAGTATGTTAAGAATGGTTATAAGTTAAATTTAACTTAATTTCTCATCTTCGTAAATTCGCCTGCACACTCAAAAATTTTTGAACGACGAATACGTCAAGAAAAACTTACCGATTCGCAGTAGCGGCATTAACACCGCCCCGCGTAGACTACTTGCAGAGATTTATATCGCAGAAGATGTCGATGTTTTAGAAGATTCTGAGCAAAATAAAGATACATTTGCGAACTGGCATGAAAAATAAAACAATTTTTTGTTATGGCTGTGGGGAACGAATTGTAGGAAATATCCCAAAGCTACCTAAACGGGCCACTATACCGATAAGAACTTCTTATAAATCTAAAAAGTTATGTCGAAAGCTAATTATTTCTTCTATGTCAAATCCAGAGGATATGCGCTACTATGCGATGGAACATGCAAAGACGCTGATGGGAAAATACAAAAAATTGTTGGTTGGCTAGATGCGATCGTTTCATTCAAAGGACAAGCCAATCAACTGAAAATAGTCATAATCCTATCTTTTTCAAAGAGATTGATCCTCGGTGTTGACATGCGGATAAAAAATTAAAACTGGAACAACTACTCCATTTTACAGAGAGATAGAAAATTGTATACACTCAAGATAAAAAATTCCGGCTTAATATTTCCTAAACTGCTAACCACAAACTGTAGGAGTTTTGCATTCAACGACGGAACGAAATGATCAATACTGAATCCATTGTAGGAAATATCCCAAAGCTACCTTAATGGTCCACTAATCGGCTAAGAACTTTTTATAAAGCTCAAAAGTTAAGTCGAAAGCTACTTATTTCTTCTATTTTGTCAAATCTGTATGACACGTGTTACTATAAGAAGCACTCTTTTTCGAATTTAAGGAATATGGTCTTCTGAACACTGAAGCAAGTGTCAGCTGCCTAGGTGCTGTTTTTGCATTACTTGACTTTTCCCAGTATCCTAACTTTTCTAAATGCAAATCTCGCGTGAAGACCACTGATAGAAAAATACAAAAAGTTGTTGGTTGGCTAGCTGCTTCACAGAGATTGATTCTCGGTATTGACTTGGCATATATATATTATTTAATTACAGATATTCTGGTATCAGTAGAGTTACTAGCCGCAGATAGCTTAACGGTTAGCCTATCAGATTTCTCTACAATAAATCAGAATTGCAAAATAGGAAAACGTCTTGAGCAATTAGATGCAGACAACTTTTTTGCATTGCCGGAAAAGAAACGAGTCCAATCGACTTATTTTATTAAACTTTCCCCAATTTTGAAACCCAGGGGTAAAGTAGAACCAGTCTTATCAAGCACGCGATTGATAGCAATAAAACAGCGGTTGTCCTGTGTCAACTGCGGTGGAAAAATTTATGTTTAAGGAAATTGGCAAAATGTTAAATCTATGAATAAAAGAGCTACACACTTTAGCTTGGAGTTTTTCGATAAGGTTTGTGGAAACCCAATAAATTTAGGTTGGGCTTCGACGCACGTAAACCGAATGTCGTTACAAAGAGGGACCCATATCCTCTACCTAATATAGAGGGCAAACATTATTTCCAAATTGGATCATAAAGACGCCATTTGGTAAATCAGTTTTGACGAGAAACCCAAGCATTTGACGTCATTTACAGCTCCGGGAAGGCCATTATACCAAATTATGGCAATGCCTTTCGGGATGTGTAATACCCCCAAAACAATGAGCCTGCACATTGTTTTGGGGTATTGTGGATTAAATTATTCCTCCGGATTTACGCCACTGTGTGTTTGGATATTTGGATGATCTTGTAATCGTGTCCGAAGATTTTTACTCTCATATTGAGGTTTTAGTGAGGATATCTACTTCAACCTTATACTTTTAGCATTACCATAGAAAGAGAAAAAAAACGTGGTTCCGGATGCGTTATCCATAATACTATTTAACGAAGTTTCAGTATTAGAACGTATACAACCCGAAGTATATTTATACTCTCCGTTTATTGAGGATAATGACTATAAAGAACTAAAAATAAAAGTCATTAAAAAAAGATAAATTTCCAGATATAAAAATAGTGGATAAATTTGTATACTATCGCGCACAACACTTTTCCAGTGATGAAGAGCAGGAACAACAGAGTTAGAAACGTTCGACACCTTATAGACTTTGAAAAGATTTCATATCACGAGCCCATGATACTACCTTTACTGCTTACATGGTCAAAACATTAGACTTACTAAGGAGATATTTTTTTTTGTACTGGTACGGTGCAGAATGTGGCAATATGCCAGGAGCAGCGAAGTTTGTAAAACTACTAAAGGGTGTCCTAAGAAGAGCGCAATTTTTAAATTTTAAATAAAACACAGATATTTAAGAAAAAATCGTGAAACTTTATTATATCGTAAAGTTGACAGAATGAGGTTATGTATGGAACAATATATCGTGCAGATGGCCGCCGCGGCTTTGCTGGCATGCACGCGATCTTTTAATGAAATTTTCAATGACCGTTTTGCATGAATGCTGCGGTATTTCATTAATGCAGCGTCCAATTTCGACCTTTAAGGCTTGAGTCGTCGTCGGCTTATTCGCGTAAACCATCGACTTCAAAAAACCCCAAAGAAAAAAATCTAATGGTGTTAAATCGCACGATCTAGACGGCCAATTCTGATCTCCAAAACGCGAAATAACACGACCGGGAAATGACTGATGCAGCAATTGAATTGTTTCTCTGGCTGTATGACATGTGGCGCCGTCTTGTTGGAACCACATGCCCTCCACATTCATTTCTTCAATTCTAGGCAAGAAAAACTGGTTATCATTTCACGATACCAAACACCATGGACTGTTTGCGCTTGACCTGCCTCATTTTCATAAAAAAAGGTCCAATGATTCCTCCAGCCCAAAAACCACACCACACAGTGACACGTTGAGGATGCATTTGCATCTCGTGAATCACTCGAGGATTTTCCGCACCCCAAATGCGACAATTCTGCCTATTGACGAAGCCATCAAGATGAAAATGGGCCTCGTCACTGAAGATGATTTTATCGGCAAAATCAGCATTTTCATGTTGTCTCTCCAATACCCAATTAACGAACTCCCTTCGCTGTCCATGGTCAGCTGGCTTCAGTTCCTGAGTCAATTGAATTTTGTATGCATGAAGATGCAAATCTTTCGTCAAAATTCGCTGCAAAGTGGATTTGGAGACACCAATTTGCTGAGCTCGGTGTCGAATTGAGGTGGATGGAGTTTGAGCGACATCATCACGTACAGCTGCGACATTTTCGGTCGATCGACCTGGTCGATGGCGCGTTGTTGTCTTTACATCACTAACAGACCCAGTTTCGGCAAATTTATCCATTAATCACTTTACAGTTGACTCTTTTGGAGCATTATTGTGACCCCAAATTGATCGCAATTTGCGAACTGTAGCCGCAAAACTTTCACCATTTTGGTAAAACAATTTCACAATGAGAATGCGTTGTTCATTCGTGTAGCGCTCCATTTTTACTAACCTCGTACCTTCTACTTACAAACAATAACAATTGTTCAAATGTCAAACAATGACACATCGAATGTTGCCATATATATATATATATATATATATATATATATATATATATATATATATATATATATATATATATATATATATATATATATATATATATATATATATATATATATATATATATATATATATATATATATATATATATATATATATATATATATATATATATATATCCACTTTGCAGCGAAATTTATATATATAAAGGGTGTCCCAAGAAGAACGCAATTTTTAAATCTGGCAACATTCGATGTGTCATTGTTTGACATTTGAACAATTGTTATTGTTTGTAAGTAGAAGGTACGAGGTTAGTAAAAATGGAGCGCTACACGAATGAACAACGCATTCTCATTGTGAAATTGTTTTACCAAAATGGTGAAAGTTTTGCGGCTACAGTTCGCAAATTGCGATCAATTTGGGGTCACAATAATGCTCCAAAAGAGTCAACTGTAAATAGATTAATGGATAAATTTGCCGAAACTGGGTCTGTTAGTGATGTAAAGACAACAACGCGCCATCGACCAGGTCGATCGACCGAAAATGTCGCAGCTGTACGTGATGATGTCGCTCAAACTCCATCCACCTCAATTCGACACCGAGCTCAGCAAATTGGTGTCTCCAAATCCACTTTGCAGCGAATTTTGACGAAAGATTTGCATCTTCATGCATACAAAATTCAATTGACTCAGGAACTGAAGCCAGCTGACCATGGACAGCGAAGGGAGTTCGTTAATTGGGTATTGGAGAGACAACATGAAAATGCTGATTTTGCCGATAAAATCATCTTCAGTGACGAGGCCCATTTTCATCTTGATGGCTTCGTCAATAGGCAGAATTGTCGCATTTGGGGTGCGGAAAATCCTCGAGTGATTCACGAGAAGCAAATGCATCCTCAACGTGTCACTGTGTGGTGTGGTTTTTGGGCTGGAGGAATCATTGGACCTTTTTTTTATGAAAATGAGGCAGGTCAAGCGCAAACAGTCAATGGTGTTTGGTATCGTGAAATGATAACCAGTTTTTCTTGCCTAGAATTGAAGAAATGAATGTGGAGGGCATGTGGTTCCAACAAGACGGCGCCACATGTCATACAGCCAGAGAAACAATTCAATTGCTGCATCAGTCATTTCCCGGTCGTGTTATTTCGCGTTTTGGAGATCAGAATTGGCCGTCTAGATCGTGCGATTTAACACCATTAGATTTTTTTCTTGGGGGTTTTTTGAAGTCGATGGTTTACGCGAATAAGCCGACGACGACTCAAGCCTTAAAGGTCGAAATTGGACGCTGCATTAATGAAATACCGCAGCATTCATGCAAAACGGTCATTGAAAATTTCATTAAAAGATCGCGTGCATGCCAGCAAAGCCGCGGCGGCCATCTGCACGATATATTGTTCCATACATAACCTCATTCTGTCTACTTTACGATATAATAAAGTTTCACGATTTTTTCTTAAATATCTGTGTTTTATTTAAAATTTAAAAATTGCGCTCTTCTTAGGACACCCTTTAGTAGTTTAACAAACTTCGCTGTTCCTGGCATATTGTCACATCCTGCACCGTACCAGTACAAAAAAAAAATATCTCCTTAGTAAGTCTAATGTTTTGACCATGTAAGCAGTAAAGGTAGTATCATGGTCTCGTGATATGAAATCTTTTCAAAGTCTATAAGGTGTCGAACGTTTCTAACTCTGTTGTTCCTGCTCTTCATCACATGAAAAGTGTTGTGCGCGATAGTATACAAATTTATCCACTATTTTTATATCTGGAAATTTATCTTTTTTTAATGACTTTTGTTTTTAGTTCTTTATAGTCATTATCCTCAATAAACAGAGAGTATAAATATACTTCGGGTTGTATACGTTCTAATACTGAAACTTCGTTAAATAGTATTATGGATAACGCATCCGGAACCACGTTTTTTTTTTCTCTTTCTATGGCTAATGCTAAAAGTATAAGGTTGAAGTAGATATCCTCACTAAAACCTCAATATGAGAGTAAAAATCTTCGGACACGATTACAAGATCATCCAAATATCCAAACACACAGTGGCGTAAATCCGGAGGAATAATTTAATCCACAATACCCCCAAAACAATGTGCAGGCTCATTGTTTTGGGGGTATTACACATCCCGAAAGGCATTGCCATAATTTGGTATAATGGCCTTCCCGGAGCTGTAAATGACGTCAACTGCTTGGGTTTCTCGTCAAAACTGATTTACCAAAAGGCGTCTTTATGATCCAATTTGGAAATAATGTTTGCCCTCTATATTAGGTAGAGGATATGGGTCCCTCTTTGTAACGACATTCGGTTTACGTGCGTCGAAGCCCAACCTAAATTTATTGGGTTTCCACAAACCTTATCGAAAAACTCCAAGCTAAAGTGTGTAGCTCTTTTATTCATAGATTTAACATTTTGCCAATTTCCTTAAACATAAATTTTTCCACCGCAGTTGACACAGGACAACCGCTGTTTTATTGCTATCAATCGCGTGCTTGATAAGACTGGTTCTACTTTACCCCTGGGTTTCAAAATTGGGGAAAGTTTAATAAAATAAGTCGATTGGACTCGTTTCTTTTCCGGCAATGCAAAAAAGTTGTCTGCATCTAATTGCTCAAGACGTTTTCCTATTTTGCAATTCTGATTTATTGTAGAGAAATCTGATAGGCTAACCGTTAAGCTATCTGCGGCTAGTAACTCTACTGATACCAGAATATCTGTAACCAACCAACAACTTTTTGTATTATCAGTGGTCTTCACATGAGATTTGCATTTAGAAAAGTTAGGATACTGGGAAAAGTCAAGTAATGCAAAAACAGCACCTAGGCAGCTGACACTTGCCTCAGTGTGTAGAAGACCATATTCCTTAAATTCGAAAAAGAGTGCTTCGCATAGTAACACGTGTCCTATAGATTTGACAAAATAGAAGAAATAAGTAGCTTTCGACTTAACTTTTGAGCTTTATAAAAAGTTCTTAGCCGATTAGTGGACCATTAAGGTAGCTTTGGGATATTTCCTACAATGGATTCAGTATTGATCATTTCGTTCCGTCGTTGAATGCAAAACTCCTACAGTTTGTGGTTAGCAGTTTAGGAAATATTAAGCCGGAATTTTTTATTTTGAGTGTATACAATTTTCTATCTCTCTGTAGAATGGAGTAGTTGTTCCTGTTTTAATTTTTTATCCGCATGTCAACACCGAGGATCAATCTCTTTGAAAAAGATAGGATTATGACTATTTTCAGTTGATTGGCTTGTCCTTTGAATGAAACGATCGCATCTAGCCAACCAACAATTTTTTGTATTTTCCCATCAGCGTCTTTGCATGTTCCATCGCATAGTAGCGCATGTCCTCTGGATTTGACATAGAAGAAATAATTAGCTTTCGACATAACTTTTTAGATTTATAAGAAGTTCTTATCGGTATAGTGGCCCGTTTAGGTAGTTTTGGGATATTTCCTACAATTCGTTCCCCACAGCCATAACAAAAAATTGTTTTATTTTTCATGCCAGTTCGCAAATGTATCTTTATTTTGCTCAGAATCTTCTAAAACATCGACATCTTCTGCAAGTAGTCTACGCGGGGCGGTGTTAATGCCGCTACTGCGAATCGGTAAGTTTTTCTTGACGTAATCGTCGTTCAAAAATTTTTGAGTGTGTAAGCGAATTTACGAAGATGAGAAATTTAGTTAAATTTAACTTATATTCGACATTTAACGGGTGGACAAAAGCCTTAATTCTTTTTAAATCATAGGTAATGTTGACACTGATAGCTGTTTTCCGTTCGAAATCTTAACAGGAAGTCAGTATCTTCCATCCGCAAATCGAAATAACTCTTTTTACGCTTCGTTATCGCTTTGCAGTTTTGGCTTTAGAGCAGCTTAAACTGGACAACGATTTTTGGCGAAAGATCATCATTTTCTACTAGGCATATTTTCTTCTTAGCAGCACGCAACTGCCAGAAATCATCCACAATGTCTTGGAAAATTGGCGTGACAGAATGAGCTACTGCGAAGGCATCCACTTGTACGAAGTTGTTTTCCAAAATTAAAAGGAAATTTTGTTTAATGCAATAATATTTGGAAAAAGTTTATTTTTGTTCATTTAACTTCTCTTTAAAAAAGAAAATTGTATTTAACGCACACTGTAGATTACTTTATGTGACATATATCATGTTAAAATATTATGCAATAAATCGTTTCAAAATCTTAAAACTCAAAGTTCAAAATTTAGCTTTTAATAGTCATGTATTTTTCGATGGTTAGGTCATTCGTTTGCTTGCAAGCAAACAATTTATGCAATTCTAGTACAATATTAACCTATGGTGCAAATGTGACTTCGCAAAATCGTCGTATTTCGCCATATAGATGAGTGAAGATTTCCTAGATGATACAACAGCAATGCCAACTTCCTGTTATGTGACTGGGACTCCAGGTCGAAAGACTTAAAAAATATTCAAAATTAAGCATTCCACTATTAAGTCATGTGCAGTGATTTTCAAATCGGAGTCGTAGAGTTGCGACAAAACTGTTCGCATTTTAAGATTTCTCATCAACCGACATTTGAAATTAAATATTCTGTGGCTTTAATTTCTTGTACATCGTATGTAATCTTACAACTGATTATTCTAAACTTGAAACCACTCCTTATATTTACTTACCTAAAGAAATGAATTATAATACAATACACAGGGTGCAATTTAGTAATATAATATGTCCAATTTGATCTTGTTTAAGGTATATTTCAAATCAAAATAGATTGTTTTTCAGTGCACTTAAAGTATTTACCACCGAAAAGTATTTAAATCCGAATAAAAAATCAGAACATTAAATAAATTAAGACCGATAAAACCAAAGAACATCAGAATTGTTTATGTGGAGTTACTAAATATTTTTAATACATACTTTCAGTGTCAAGTAATTCATTATCGCCACGATTAAAATTTTTAGAAATTAACAATGATGATGGATTTATATTTTTGCATTTGTCAAGAATATTATTTTTTAACTGTGCAGAATCCTTAACTTTAATAGAGCCTGTAAGGTATTCCTAAGATAAGGTAGGTCTTTTTAATTGTGTATGTTAAATATTAATAAAAATGTAAACAACAAACATTTATGTAAACGGTCCCAAACAAAACACCAGATTCACAAATGGGTAAAAATCTGTTTAAAATTGACTTAGTGCTTCGTCTTTATATAACTAAACTAAGTTTCATTTTCTAATTATTACATCATTCAGATTTATTTCCCGCAACCTCCTTTGTGTCGACTTTGGAGCTCATGTGCCGTGTTTTTAAGGTAACTAGCTTAGGTACCCAGTTAGGTTATTATAAGGTATTCAAAAGAGAATGAAACAGTAATGGTGTTCATCGACGAAGTCGTCAAAAGCAGAAAATACGAGTATATATCAATAAATTGTATTAAAATATTTACTGATATAGGCAATTGTTTACGACTGCAGGGCGTTTGGTACCACTATAATTGCAGAGAGGACGCGAATTAGGTTGGAGCGTGTCCCTAATATCTAATCTTTCGAGCCGGATTCTGCCGATTTATCCAAAACTTCGCAGGCCTTTTTTTAGCTCAAGGGATTGAAGGTAAGTAATCGTCTTAGCATAGTCCCTCAAACCACACATATGTATGATCCCCTGCCCCTCAAGAATATTCATCCCAGTTGCATCATATTATTTTTCATTGTCCAACTATCTGAATTTCCGTTACTCGTTAGTTTGATGTACCGCTCGCTCTCAATATCGCTAAGTCTATACCGCACATATACATATACATATGTGTATCTAATTTGCTTTTGTCCCCAACCGGGATATTTTTTTTCTGTCGTAGTCGACTTCTAAGTCACACACACATATTTGTGCTGTTGTCGTTGTTGCGATTCCCTTCGTGTATATCTAAGACTGCGTTGGTGCATTGGCAAATGCATGTAGACCGAAAGCGGTTTTTATAGAGGACCGCGAAGGACACAAAGAGAATAGCAAACATCATTTCTTCGTAGGTTATTTACAAGAAGGATAAGTAAATTCACTGCTGCGAATAGGGGAATTTTTCTGCACAGTAGCCGACAGACAGCATTGCACTGAATAAATAATAATAATTAAATGGGACATCGACGTAGTTTCATTTAAATTTCTCTACCTAAAAAGAAGAATAATAGCGTATTAAACTCAAAGAATGACAGTGGGTCAGATCCATATTGGTGGATGACAAGTCCAACATCAAATTTTTGTATGTCAAATTGAAAAAGTGTTACTTGTTCCTATTTGAATTATGTACCACTTCGTGTATTCCAATCAGGAATACAAATTTATTGCTAGTGTCCGGCACAGTGGGTAATAGCAGATATTCGACAAAAATATTTTTTCTTCCTGAAGATTGTTTATTTTTTTATTTATTTAACTTAAATCTATAATCACTGCTTCTGATTCGAAGTAAATGTATGCAAATTTTCACGCAGTGGGCCACAGCCGATATTTCTCAATTTGTTTGCACAGTGTCTCGAAGCGGAATTCTTGTGATTTTTTTGGCATTGTACCAAATTGATATTTTCTAGTTAAATTGGTTTATTGGATTTGCCCTTTAGGGAATAGATGCTTAGCTGAGTCATTGGATGTACAGTGGGTCAAGAACAATTTAATTGCCAAATTTAGTAGAAAACCAAGTTATTGTAGCCGTTTGGTTTTCATTCGGATCAACACAAATGGTCACCAGAAGTTTTAATGTACATTTGTTCGATGCGAAGTCGTTGCACAGTGGAATAAAGTATTTTTTTGCACAATTAAAATTTTGAAAATTAGGATGTCATCTCTCTCGGTCCCGCAGCATTCATTTTTAAATCGGAGGAAGTTTTTGAAATGTCGTCGCCACAATAGTTCACGGAAAATTATTAATTTTAACGTGACAACGATTAATTTTCTCATCTTTCGGGAAGTCAATGTCCCTTAATTGAGCGAACATTTTGCAACTGCCACGCAGAGTGGATATCTTCTGTTTTACGATTTTGCCATTTTTAGGATTTTTGGTTATTATCGTCATGGAGGAAGAATATTTGGTTCCGTATGACAAAATGATTGCTTATGGAGGCCTTTTAAATAATTTTGATACCGCAGGGTGTAATGAATGGGCTCTAGAAGCCTAAAAACAAGAAATTCAGAAAGCGGGAGGATTAGAAGGAGTGATTGGAAAGATGTATAGCTGATCCCGACTGCATAAAAAAAGATAAAACCTATAATAAACTAAAGAAAATTTAAGTTCATGACAGTTATACTAGATGCGTAACAATTTTGGGAGAAGAAAGAAAAAATTAAAGTTCCTGTCCCAGTAAATTTAAGGTAGACTCATCCATATCTATCCCACCGTGCGACACAAACATTTTTCATGGAGATTATTTAACCTATCCCAGTTTAACAGATTTGTTTACTCCGATTTCCGTAAACAATAAAAAATATAGTTCCATTTAGAACTTATTCCACCTGTTCCAAAAAACAAGAGAAATAAAAAGGCACATACCATTGACGGCTGGTGGGTTTGATATAGCTTGGGGGAACTTGACAAATCATTTTGAGAATAAACGTAATCTCATCAATAACCAATTACGCACCCTATTTAATCTGTCCTTTGTGACCAAGAGTTGACGAGCGCACTGAAAACGCTTTTAAGGGACATAACAAATGCCATATCAGTGATAAAGCTCCATAAAATATATATAGAATCACGGGGTCAAATATTCGTATTTCAGTGCTTATCTAAATTTCCAAAATTAACACTGTCTCTATAGTCAATCGCGAAGAAGACTGATATGCCTAAATAAGAAGAATTAGATAGTTTTTCAACAAAATGATACCATGCACTTGAAAGAGTATCGGACATGTATGGTGAGCATATGACAAGTTCATCTTTGATCCAGCGACAAAGCTACAATACTTTCGATAAATCGAAATGTTTTAAAATACATCATACCAAAGTAAACAATCCAAATGCTCCTTGTGGGAAATCACGCGTTGCATTCCTGTCCTAATTATTGAGCATGGATTTTAAAAAAAGAAGCACCAATGAGATAAACCCTGTATCAATTGCCTTTAGGTCACATAGTGGTGGAATGCCCGAGCAACAATATACGCAACGAATGCAAATAAAAAAACCATACTCACTTACACATGAAAAATGTGATCCAGCAAGTTATATAAGTATAGAAGCAAAATATGACCAAAAATGGAAAAATCAGATTATACAGTCCACTGATCATACTTCAGTATCTTACAAAACAATGTTCGATACTGCCTACATGAGAGTTATAAAGAATGGGCAGTCCTATAAGGTTAGAGCCCATGTGGATACCTGTTTCGATGACGCTTTTATTTCGGCCAGAATACAAATAATTTTAAAATTACCAACAAAGCCTATCTCTGCTGACATTACTGGTTTAGGTGGGGTAAGATCGAATTTTTTCTGTAGATAGCTAGTAGTACCGGCCGATACCGGATGTGTTCCAAAACATTGATTTGAGATGCGGTTAGAAGTAAATTGACAAATTTAACATTTTCTGACTCTGATTCCTGCAAAAGTGGCCCTGCATATCTACTGTTAGGTGGAAATTTGTATCCACTGATTTGCTCGGTGGAGAAAGACAGGGCATTCATAGCTCGCTTGGCACAGAAGACGTCCTTTGACTGCATCATTTCTGGCCCAACAAACAATGGGACGATAAAACACGAGTTTCGCATTGCTCATTGTACAAGAGTGTCGATTACTAAACATCTGGCCCATTTTTGGGAGCTCGAGGAGGCTCCAACAATCAACGCTTTCTCAGAAGAAGGTCGAATTTGTGAAGAAATCATTCAATCCACAATTTTCTGAAATGCAGAATTCAGTTGCCAACCTATCGATCGGACTTTAAAAAGTGCACTCTGTTGAGTATCATAATAAGTAGAATTGCGAACAATCAACCAACAAACGCTTAGACCAAAGCATAACAAATCAAGAACAGTTTGAACCACATCGAGAATGCCGCAAAAGTCGTCGAAGCATTAAAACTGTCCTAGTTATGTGTAGGTGTGAAAGATAACAAAGATGACAACGTTGAATGAGATAAGTGCGGCAAAGTATATCATGCGTTGTGTACGAAAATAAATAAACGTCAATAACAACGTATGTCATATGTGCGGTAAAGCTAACAGCATTGAAAGCATATTTAGAAAAGAAATGCTGCACAAAAAACTAAATTGAACAAACTTGAGTTACAATATGCAATGAATTTTATGTCAAAGAACAACTTATGGTTGCCAAACCGAATTTTAAGCAAAGTGTCGAAACGAAATTTATATATGTCAACGACTATCCAAGCAAGGAGACTTTGGAGCCTTTAAAGTGTGCTAGAATGTTAAAATCTGTTGGTTATAGCGCTGTGTATTCACATGGTAATACATTTTTTTTTTTCAAAAATACACGAAATTTCTAAGCCCCGAGTGACCAGAGACGAGAAATCAGATTTTATTAGATGCTACAACAAAAAATACTGATAGCCGGAGATTTAGTAGAAAGGTTAATGCCATTGACGATGATGATGAAAATAACGCAAGATCCCAGCTTCTGTCCCCATCTTAATCGTATGTACAACAATACGTTTTGCATTTCTGTTTGTACTTATATATATGATTGAAATCCAAAATATTTTTATAATGAATTTAAATGATAAATATTTCATTTACAGTGAATCTTTTAATGAGTATTTACAAAAGTATAAATGATGAATCAGTTAATATAATGTCTGTAAACATAAGAAGCATTTCCCCTGTAAATAAATTTAATGAGTTAAAATCAATAGTTACCGAGTTTTAGATTCTGCCGGATATAACAGATTCAAGAGACCTGGATGCAAACGGATGTGAAAGAGATATACAACATTGCAGAGTATAATTCAGTACACTGCTGTAGAAACAACGGCTATGGGGGGACTTCAATATTTGTAAAGAAAAATATCAAATATATTGTAGAAAATTCTAAAAGTATGGGCTTTATTGAAGAATTACAATATCATTGGAGAATGTGAGGATAAAGGGGAATCTTGCTAAAACAACCTCTTTTTATCGCTCGCAAAAGAGTGGTTTGGAGGCGTTTTATGCTTTTCTTGAGAACCATCTGCAAAGTGATGTTGACTTTTTAAATATTTTTGTGGAAATTCTAGTATAAATTACTTAAATGCAACTTCGTCACAAGACCTTTCAAATTTGCTGTGTCAGTTTGACTACAAAAACTGACATTACTTAATAACGACACCAGAAAGCGGTAGTTCAGTTAATAATATATTTAGCAACATTCAAAATTAAATATCCATTGAAGCCATCGAATGTAAGCTGACTGACCACAACTTGTCATGTGTAAACTACGTTTGATGTCGGAAAGCACCAAGTACACGAAAATATGTAAATACAAATGTAATTACGACAATATTAGAGAAACTGTTCGAAATCTTTTAGAGTCAATGCATTTAAGGAAACCCGTCAGTAGATGTGCATGATTTTGTGAATGAGGTATCTAATTTTATTAAAGATGGAAACACGAAGAAAGAAAGAAAAAAAATTGACGCAAATGCTAATTACACCTTGGGTAAGTGAAAACTTACAATCCCTCATACATATGACACAAAAGTTGTTGGCGAAATGGCCTAAAAGAGGAGCAGATTATATTATCGAAAAAATGTTTAGGAATATAAGTAAAATCATAAAAAAGGCAAATGAAATATCTAATAATATTACCACGAAAAACTTGAAAACCTACAACACAATCCGGAAAGTGTGAAAAGTTCTTGAATGAACATCTGTGAAGATCAATGAGGTCTAAAGTAAAACTGAAAAATGAGCACGGCATTCTAAATTAACATTTCTTAAAATTAACATTTCTTAAAATTAACATTTCTTAAAAGAGATTTCGTAACAGGAGGCAATGCCGAGAAACGTTTTTATTTGCTCATATCGTCTATGATGATATCCTGAAACATATTTCAAATTTGCAAATAAACTAAAGTCCTGGGCATGATGGAATAATAAGTAGAGTATTATTAGAATGAAGCAATGTAGTATGTTCAAGAATTACAGCTATGTTTAACGATATTGTAGATACTTCCATATATCCAGAAATCCATAAAATTTTAAAGATTTTTTCAATTTCGAAAGAGTCAATGGCATACACAGCTGACAAACATAGACATATTGCCTTAGTGCCGATCGTGGACAAGCTAATTGAGAAAACTTTACACAAAGAGTTGACGAATTTCTTGGAGCGAACTTTTCAGATGTACAGTTTGCAGGTTGGATTTAAAAAGGGTCGCGGTGCACGTGAAGGAGTGGTATATATTATTAACGAAAATTGCGATAGTTTGGACTGTGGCTTCAATGGAGTTGGGGGATATTTGAATGATATGGCCAATCTCAGACTTCATGGAAAATTAAGAATGTAATAACTGTGATAGGAGTATGAAAACGTCAGATAGAGCATACTGCGGAGATTATTCTGTAATACGTCAGAATAAACAAACTCCTGTTAAGTGCAGAAACGTCCCAATTAACGAGACCATATTCCACTGGAGGTAATAACCATTTTAGCGTCTTAGTAGAAGAAAAACAGGTGCACAAATGCAGCTCACTAAAATACTTGGGTATTTATTTGCAATCTAATTCAGCGTGGATTACTCACATACGGCATTTAAAGAGGAAATTCAAAAATAAATTTGATGAAAAAATTAAATTTTAAATTTACAACAGCCTAATACATATCCATTTCAATTATTTGCCCATAGCATATGGTTATAAAAAAAAGCAAGCAAGACAAAATAGAGCACTGAAAATCGTATTAGCCTTCCTTTGACGTATCCACCACTTCAATTGTACGCCAATATATCTAAAAATATTTACCTCATGAACATGTACAAATCGGTGATTCATATTGAATATTAAGCTATAGAATGTTTTAGAAGTCAATCCGGTTTCAATACCAGGAGCAACCAAAATTTGAGCGAGAAACGGTGTAGATTGGAATCAACGAAACAGAACATATATCGGCTGCTCTATATATATTGGCTGCTCTAAATTCAATCATTTGCCTCAAGCTCGGAAAGATATCCCTAGAATTTCTATTTTTAATCTAGTCTGAAATCTTATTCACTTTAGAATTTGGAAATGCTTCTTAGAATTACAACTAAATAATATTATAAAAGTAAATTGTATTTTTTTAGCATATTATAAAAATAGACATATCAAATTTTGGTTTCTATATGATACACATAGTATGACTTCTTAAATTTAATTTTTTTTTATATAAGAAAAAAATGAATTATTTAAAAACAAAAGTAAGTCAGCTTTACCGTAGAATGCAACGGGTTTGAATTGATATGTAGCTCGAAGACAGTTCTTTTGGAACGTACAATCTCTGGCCCGGAATCCAGAATTTAAATCTTTGATTGATGCGGTCATCATGAAATAATTGACTTTGGACATATCGAGCTCGTAGAAACTCCAAATAGAACTTCCAAAGAATATTTTTATCTGCCTCGTCATGGCATTTTGAGACCAGAAAGCTCGACGACCAAGTTAGGAGTTGTTTTTAACGCATCATGCCCTTCGGCGCTTGCAAAAGGTGTGAATGACTGCATGTTTGCTGTCCCAGTTCTTCAAGAGGACATTGCATTTTGATATATCAAAGATGTACAGGCAAACTCTGTTCAATCCAAAACATGTCCTTTATCAGCAAATTTTGTAAACCACTTCACCGAAAGAAGAAATAAAAGATTTTCAATTAGAGACAGTCACATTCGATGTAATCTGCCCTGACAACGTTACTTCATTTGGCAGATGATGAAGAACATCGTTTCCCAATTGGTGCAAAAATTTGGATGTAAAACATGCACGTCGACGACGTGCTAGCAGAAACTGACACTGTCTCTGAAGGCATAAAAGCCCAATATGGAATTTGGCAGGCATTTAAATAGAAATTCAATAGTAAGGGAATTCATGCAGACCTGTTTCTAGTCTATCTTCTTAGAGGAGCTTATTAAAATTACGATGAGAAAAGTATGGCGAAAACTTAAGGAATCAGGCTGAACGCGGTTTCAGGTTCCTTTTTTGTGACGGAGACATTGAAGGATAAAGCCTCATTCTCCAAAAGGGAAGTTTTATCCTAGGGAAGCATGTCAAACATAGTTGCAACATTTTTGCCCCAAATAAAAATCGATAAAAGCTCTAATTTCTTGAGTCTGACACGACGATCATCTAAGCATGGTTCAAAAAAACATCTCATACTAAAAACATTCGTCGCGAATAGGGTTGCGAAAATTAACGATAAGGTTGAAAAAATTGGTGGCATATGCCTACCTAAAATATTCCCGCTGATCTGGCAACCCAAAGTTAAAGGAGTTAAAGGAGAAACACTTATGGTGGCACGGCCCACAATGGCTAAGTAACGAAAGAAGACTTTGGCTTTCAAGTGCAGGTATCGCTGTCACCAATTTGAAATCAAAATCGAGGGTCACTCACGTCATAAGCTACATAACTTCTTGATAGTCTCCACAAGAATTAGCGTCATCCCGAATTCGGTTTATGGTGGTATACCAAAAAGAAAAAAACACATTCCTCGTGAATACGCATGTCTTTTTCATAACAAGCGGATGGAACCTAAAAGTCCACTTTTGACTCTTACTCCCTTTCTAGATGAAGATCAGCTCATACGAGCTAACGGTCGCCTGAGTTTGATCTTTCAGCTGTCTTTTAGCGAAAGTTATCCGATAATTTTCGCCTATCAATATCATTTCGCTAAGCCCTACGTCATTCATCAGTTGACACTACATGGGGGCATCCAGCTGGTACTTACAACTGTCCTTCTAGAATTTTGGATAATTAATTATTAACAACTGTAAAGAATGCGTGATTGATCGCAGAAAATTGCAAAGACAGATAATGGCAACCCTGAGCAAATGACACTCAATCGGCCATTCACTAACACTGGCGTGGATTACGGCGGTCCTTTCGACATTAAAAATGTCTCCCTCCAAGTTTGCCGAATTTAAAGCGCTATGTTTGTCTCTTTGCCTGTTTCTCCACACTAGCAACCTCTAGCAACACACACAGATGGCGTAAGAGACCTCTCTACCCCAGCTTTTCTAGCTACCCTGGCCCAATTTGTATCCCGACGCGGCTGTCCCAATAAACTATTTTCCGATAACGGTCATGTTCGAGTCGTAGATTTAAGAACACAGGTTGGACTTATCACTCGTCCTATTCCTAAGCTGCTCCTATCTCGGTCTTTGTAAAACCAAAGTAAATTTCTCTGCCCAGCCAGTATTTGCCGGCTTCTCCTTGTAAAAACGTTTTTGAAGTATGCGGATTCTGTTTCTTTTCCTAAGAGTATCTTTCCTACAATCACCACGAATTTACGCTGCGTCGACTCTTTTTCGCTATGCACCCCGCTGAAAGTGCTAGATTTTTCTGAACTCTTAACAACTAACGCGATCAAACATTCATGGATAAGAGTTGAAGAGAACATTAAAAAACCGAAAAGAAACATTCTTAAAAATTCAACTGAACATTCACAATAACGAATAATTTTCAACCGAGTAAAACCGCATAATATCGTATTTTAAGGCACATTAACTGACCTATCACACGTATACAAAAAGCAACAGTTCCATGGGACTATGACCTCACTAGATGTTTAATCATACCCCCACGAAATGTATATTGAAAATACTCATAATCTTCCATGCAAGTTAACTTCCACAACAAATATTTAATTTCCATACGACACTATCGGACCCCACATAAAACCGTACCAAAGCTAATAAAAATTAACTACCTTAGACTATCAGACAACTCCAAGGTATTTCGCAAAATTTTCAGATACATTCAAAATCAAGAACACCTTATTGAAAATCGTAAACAGTGCAACAAATTGTCGCGCTCAAAATATCATAAATGAAGGTTCTAAAACAATGACTTGAACACTATTAAACAAACACAAGCTCCATGTTGACTGAAAAATTCCAAAGGCTCAGAAATCTGACGAAATCGATCAAAGAGAAATTAACGATTGCTGAAATACCACACATACAGCATGGAGATAATGGATTTCTATCAGACAGCAAAACTGGTTTACATCAGAACTAAACATATGAGCTATCTGAAAACTTCATAGGATTTTCTATACTCAAATAAAAAAGTGATCACATCACGTTCCCATACCTAATCTAAAAAAATTATTTCCCTTGACTATTTGGAAACTACATAGCATCTTCCTATACCCAAATAAAAAGTGTGACCCCAATCAAAGCTAAATAAAATTAGTTATCTTGGACTATCTGAAAACTATATAGGATTTCCTATTCCAATGTTACAATCAATAATAGTGTTGCGAATGACGAAAAAAAAATACAGTATATAATTGCCTAAAAATATTAACCTTAACTTTTAAACTTTAGTCGGGAAATTAAGATTGGAGGTATCCAAATCCACAAACCCAGTGACATGTCTACTAGAAGACTATCAAATTAACCAAAGCACAGGTGGATTCTGCAAGGAAGAGCTTGTTTTTCAAATACCTATCTTATAGAAAAAGTATTAAAATCTAATGGTGCTAGAGTATATACGTATAATTCATGGATAGAGTATATAGTGAAATAAATCAATTTTAAATAATCTCAATAAAAATAAAAAAAAAACTTATACGAAACATTTGATATTTAACCTTAATACATAATGTCATTACATAATGTCAGTAACATAAGCTTTAAGCGAAAGATCTTCAATTTTGACAGCTTATTATTTCCCCCATATGAAACTGGCTGCGGAATATTAAGGATGTTTGGCAGATTTCCATTCATACAACTCGATTCCAAACACTGATTATTATAATAATATATTTCATATTGGTGTTGAATTAAATTTCCGTTAGGTTATTACAAGCTCACTGGCATGGTGAAAACTATAAATACAGCATGTTAAAAGCAAAATGAAATTAAAACTATCGAGATAGAAGCAATTAATAATTCATTTCAAATTGAAATATATTTTTCGCTTGCCGCGAATAATTTGAATAAATATCGTTCCAAAGGAACTCTGTCTGGATTTGTTGAAAGAATACTTATATCGAATACAAGACACATTTCTTACCTGCCCGTCATCATTACACACCATAAAAACACAATGTAATATAACAACTGGAGATTACATGAATAAACTGCACGCACAATTCACTTATGTGCAATCCATATTTGCCCTGGATAAAAATTGCATGAAATCTAATTTATCTGCCAGCAAACGTCAAAGAAATAAGTACTCGTAAAGCTGGAATTCTTGAACAAGAAGCACAATTAATTAATTTTCTCAAGGAAGAAATATCACTTCGACTACATCTTAGGCCAATATAAAAATGCTGATTTATTGTAAATATACTAATGCAAACAAAGACTTAAATATTCCTATTCAATCGGTCAACCACAGCTAGCAAAATAATACAAACGTTTTTGAAATCTTTAAAGCAACATTAAAAAAAGTCTGAATTACGTAACGTTACTAATGAACCTCCTTCGGATACAAAAATCATAAAAAGGAATACCATAGCTATATTTCATATATGTATACAGTCTTTAAAGCATAATAATAAAATTAGAATAACAACACAAAATCAAGATTAATATGTTCTACAGAGTGAAATATTACTGGAAATGTAATGCTATCAGGTGGTGAAAAATCTCATAATGCTCGACTACGAAACATTTGTGTAGCATACATGTTTGAAGAAATACAGTTTAAGAGAAATTATGTAGGAATCGATAAAGCACGAAATCTAGGAATATCAAGCACAGTAAAGAAATTTTGACCCTTTACCCTTTACGAATGCTATTGACCCTTACGAAGAAAAATTCTGGATATAAATTTCGTGACGATTGGACAACGATGGAGGAATCATTTTACTTCTATATTCCCCTTAAGTTATACTTGGTGTTCGCCTAATACTTTAAACAGGTTTTTTAACCTGCAACCACGATCTCCTTATACTCGTACTACGAAGCTCAAGTGATGGCAACGCTTGAAATTCAAGTGTAACGAATGAAAATCTAAAATAAACTTAACAAATTTAAAAGAGAATCCATCACATTTACCTCTATGATTCCTCAAAACTAAAAAAATGATAAAAATAATAAGGGATGGAACACATCTTTTCCTCTGGCATTTCGCAGCTGGGTTTCCCATTTTAATCCAACTTTTCGAGGAACTGCAAAGTGCTATTGAACTATAGTCTAAATTTGAAGTTTTATGAAAATCGGTTTGACGTTCTGTATGATATGTATGCTTTATTGCAGGAAAGTTATTATATGAAGGACTTCCAACCAATTATTTTGAGTGAAAAGTTCGAACGCACAACGAAGAAGGGTTATACAATTAACAAACTCATTAAGAATATTATATTATGTTTTTCTTAGTAATATCAGTGTCTGTATGCGCAAGAAGAATTCGTTGGTTTGATCGTCTTCAAAATCAGCTAAAAATCAAAATCATTACACTTAAAAAATGCATGATCATACTAGCTACTTATAAGAGTATTTATAAAACGAAATAAAGGAGAATGAGAGAATAAAAAATAAAAAAAGAATAATTGAGTAATGATCAGAAATATATAAGAGCGTACTTAAATATTTTGACTACGTAATTAGTAAAAATAGTCTAAGCAAAAAAAGTAAAATGGGTTTTAACTTTATTTATGGATTAATAAATTATAAAAATACAAACGGCATCAACATTGCGACAGCCTTGAACACCAGTAAGGATGTTCAATCATCTTTTAGCAACGGATACAGATTCGTACTAGGTCTTTTGAATGTCAAATTCGTGGTTTTGATAGTAGCTACTCTGACTAGACCATCGGCACCGGGATTGCTTTCAATTACTTTTCCAAGCTTCTAGTTATTAGACGGTAAGATGTCATGCCGTAGCAGCACTATATCCCCAACACACAGATGTTTTCTCCTTAGCTATGTGCCTTTTTCTTGAAGAGACTGTAGTTATTTTGTGAGCTGTTGCATTACTCTCCAATTTGTTAAAACTGATGTTTTCATCTCATTATCACTGTATGCGGCTACAAAGTCCTCGTCTCACCACATGTCTAGAGCAGCTAAAAAGCATCAGTACTTAAATCCAATACCAAAGGGTGATATATCTAGAGGTATTTTTTCAGAACAAAAAAAATATAAAAAAGGACATTTTATGGCATTTATTTTTTGAATGTAATTTCCTTCAAATGTTGGCCGCAACTACGCCTCAGAGTTTACGTTGTGAGGGTCCAAGTTTGGATGACTCGTTCGAGCATTTCGACCGGTATGGCTTTAATGACATGCGTACTGTTGGCTTTCAAAACCAAGTGAAACCAAGTGTCGTCAAGGTTAAGGACTTCAATTGCAGGTAGTAGAAAGATCGATATCATGGCGCTATAGCTAGCACCATTCGCGGTTACGTTCCGGTCTTCATCAGTTTTGAAAAAATATGCACCGATGATTCCACCAGCTTATAAACCGCACCAAACCGTAGTTTTCTCTGGGTATAATGGCACCCCTTGAACCTGTTATTATTGCTCTTCAGCCCAAATGTGGCAATTTTGTTTATTGACTTTGCGGTTGAGCCAGAAATGAGCCTCATCGCTGAAGAAAACTTTGGTCGAAAACATCGGATCTTTCCGTGTCTCACCGAACGCTCATTTCCATAATACAGTTGCCAACATTTGAAGGCAATTATTTTAAAAAAATAATATATAAAATATATACGCCTCGACTATAGGAGACTTTCGCAGATTTTTCATAAGTTTTTTGACGGGTTCCACGAAGATCTTCGTTAGTTTCATTATCCTTCCTTGGAGGCCACGGCCATGCAGACTTACCTTTTAGTATAAAGGGCGGACCATGATGCCATAATCAAAAACAGCAGGATCTAACGCCACACTCTAAAGGATTTAATTTAGTCGGCACGTCTGGTAGAGTCTTAAGAATGTTACTTGTTCTGCGGCTATTTTAAAATGAAGCAGTCAGTACTTGGATCCCATACCATACCACTTTTTGCTATCCGGGATATTGACTAAAATACTGTTCTCATTTGTTGCCCATTTTCTCACCCGAAAGCCGTAAGCAAATCGTTTAACTGCTCTACAAGCTGTTGAGCATCTTGAATTGTAATTGAGCCAGCCATACAATCATATACATAAAAGCAAGTTTTTACTTCTACGCTTGCTAGCGGGAAGTGTTCTCTTTCATCATCACTTAATTTAAAAAGAGTACGCATAGATGGATACGGAGCTGACGTGCTGCCGTAGGTCACAGCAGTGAGTCAATAGTATTGCAATTTATCATCTGGTCTCTATCTTCACAAAATTATTTGATAGTCTCGATCACAAGCATGCACTTGAATTAAACGAAAAATTTGTTTTTTATCTGCAGCAAAGCTGTACTTCTTACAACGTAATTTCAAAATCACTGCCATCAATTCTTATCGTAAAACAGGATCCTCTAAAAAATGATCGGTCAGGGTCTTTCCGTTTAAATTTTCCCTTATGTTGCGCCAAATAACACATATCAGAAAAACTAATATTTAATTCATTAATTTAATGAAATGTATTTATTAATTTTTTAAGTCAATATTACCTTTAAACTTACGTTCCATAGCTAAAATTTTCTAATATACAGCTGTATCTGAATCACCCAAATCAGGCTTTTACTTAAAATGCAATCGTACCGAATATTTTCAAGTCCTTAAAGGGACTGGAGAAAACAGGTCTTCATCATTTAGACATGGTAAAATCGGCTTTAAGTGTTCTTAATGGTATTATATTCATTATCAGTCAATGGCAGATTTTTAAGTTGATTCCAATACTTTATATTTTTGGAAGAACTTGATAATTTTGATGTTAAATTTCTAAATATTTACGCAACCATGCAAATCTAATCCCTACTGTGTACGCACTTTATCTGCAATTCGATGGTCCCCTATCTTGCAATCTCGAAAATTGCCGTACGAAATAAAAAAGCAGGAAGTAGGCGTTATGTTTTATTTCGTTTTGTTTGTTGATGCTTACAAAAAAAAAACAAAATATTATTTGTCAAATAATTTTGGTGTAACAACAACGGGTAATTAAAAAATTATAGAATTTATATATAAAGGAAATAAAACTCTCAATTTTCGCAGATTTTTGTAAAAGAGGACGCGTGGCCAGAGCTCCAAAGGTGTTTCGGAAATAATTAAGAAGAAATCTAAGGTAAGTATAGTAAATTTTTAGTTAATTAAAGTGAATTAAAGTGCAAATTAAGTGGAAATATGTGAAAAGTGATTGTGTGTGTATGTTGTTTGTACAATAGAGTGGATCGGTTTTTTGTTTGATTTATAAACCAGATTTTTTTTGTTTTTTTCAAGAATTTTCGTTGTAGGAACCCCTTAAGTCAAAAATCATTTTCGAAGTTACGATAGATTATGCGATAGTTTTTAGAAATAAACATACGAAAAACTAAATGGTCAAACGGTGGCAGCTATTCCATGTTGTACAAAAAATCAATCCACTCTAATGAATATGCGAACAAAAAAGGATGTACTGAAAATTGAGCAGATTTCTAAAACATCAAACGCATGTTATCTTGCTTGCATTTGATGTTTGAATTCTTGTCTATTTGGAATATCAGCATTTTCAGTACAACCTAATAATATACAAAATATAATCAATATGCACATAAAATACGATTATTCGCCTCTTGAATGTAGCCCGAGCTTTATTCTGGTCGGTATTTATCAACTAACTTAGGTGCAGCTTCCTGTTAAATCGCTATTAGGTCATCACATCCGCATACCTTCGTTATATGTCCGTATGTCATAGTTTCCCAGGAGTTACCAAGGTTGTTTTGGTTGCTGATGTTCTAAGATTACAGAAAGTCTCTGTTGACTAAAGTAAAGGATAATGGGACTTCAATGCAATTGAATTTCATCTTTTTTCAACACTTGGAGTTCTCATTATGCAATGGTGTTAGATAATCGGGGTGATTAGAGAAAATTTAGTTCAGCAAAGTATTTAACACTGTTCGCCCATATCCATTTCTGCATAATCAATATCAGATCCACTGCATTCGTCCCCCTGCTTATTTTACTTATTTTCACATGCAAACTCAAAGTGCTATAATTGAAAACATACTTCCATTGAATTCTGGCCAATATACATGGGATTCCGCTGCAATTGTATTTCATCTTTTTTCAACACTTGGAGTACCCATTATGCAACAGTGTAAGATAATCAGGGTGATTAGAAGAAATTTTGTTCAGCAAAGTATTTACACTCTTCGCCCATATCCATTTCTGCATAATTAATATCAGATCCGCTGTATTTTGAAAAAAAATTCGTCCCCTTGCTTAATTTACCTATTTCCATATGAAAATTTCAGGTGCTGTAATTGGAAATATAAATCCATTTAATTCTACCCAATATTCATGGGATTTCGATGCAATTGTATTTCATCTTTTTTCAATACTTGGAGTTCTCATTATGCAATGGTGTTAGATAATCAGGGTAATTGAAAAAAATTGTGTTCAGCAAAGTATTTTAAACTCTTTGCCTATACCCATTTCTGCATAATCAATATCAGATCCGCTGTATTTTGCAATTATGTTTGCCCCCCTTGCCTATTTTACGTTTTTTCATATGCAAACTCCGGGAGCGATAATTGGAAATATAGTTCCATTGAATTCTACCCAATATTCATGGAATTTTAATGCAATCAAAATCATTATGCAATTGTGTAAGATAATCCGGGTAATTAGAAGAAATTTTGATCAGCAAAGTATTTTATGCTTTTCGGCCATATACATTTCTGCATAATCAATGTCAGATCAGCTGTATTTTGAATTTTTTTGTACCCTAGGTTATTTTACCTATTTTCATATGCAAAATATTCATTGAATTCTACCCAATATTCATGGGTTTTCAATGCAATTGTATTTCATCTTTTTTTTTAACAATTGGAATTTTCATTATGCAATAGTGTAAGATAATCAGGCTGATTAGAAGACATTTTGTTCAGCAAAGTATTTTAAACTCTTAGCCCATATGCAGAATCAATATTAGATCAGCAGTATTTTGTTCGTATTCGTCCCCTTGCTTATGTGTAAAAATAATAATGTGGCATTTAAAATCGTCGTTCGTCACGTTTTTTACCATATACTGAGTGTCATTACAAAGACGTGTTCGATTTATATTTCGAAACATAATGATTACCGATATGACTATTAGTTAGAGATTTTAGGTGGTTGACCTTGTTTCCACGAAACGAATGCATTAAGTCCGTCTGGTGTCGACCGTAGAATCACTGGTAATGCTTACCGAAAACCAGCTGCCATCAGAATCTGCGCTCGAAACCTTTTTTGATTATTTCGTTAATCTTGCATCATTGTGTCTTATGCCTCCAAAGACTAAGCCATAATACACTCATCCCAAATGATTAGTTTGATTTGCTGTAAAACTTTGTTCTTTGATTTGCTGTAAACAATGTTCTGAAACAATGAAACAATGTTTTTGATCAGTGCGATCAAAAAAGTTATTCCACTTTCACCGGTAGCGTTCAAAATAAAATCCTCACAGGTCCCTTACTAACAACTTTCATAAGAGTTCAATTCAAAATCTTTCTGGGCAACACAAATTTGCGGCAGAAGGTTTGATAGTAAACTTTAGTTGATACGAATTACGGCTGCTGATCACGACATCTGGTGCTGGAGCACGGTGTTTAGAGAAAAAATTGACGTTTCCAAGGTTTCATTTCGAAATAAGAATTGTTGAGTTTATAGGCACATTTCTACAGAAATTTTGAGTTTTTGTAACAAAAAAATAATTTTGGCTCCCTACCTTTTAGAATCTGACACCAGTGTTGTATTTTCATAGTAATACAATATATCATACTAAAATTTAAACGTGGTCGTACAAGCATTGAAGATGAACCAAGTAGTGGACGTCCAAAAACAGCAACAACAACAGAAATTGTAGCCAAAGTGTATGATATGGTATTAAATGATCGATGAAAGTGCGTGAAATAGCTAATATCATGGGCATCTCAAATGATAGAGTCCATTTAATTTTGCATGAAGAACTACATAAGCTATGCTTAGGGGATAGCTTATGTGTAAAAATAATAAAGTGGCATTTAAAATCGTCGTTCGTCACGTTTTTTACCATAAACTGAGTGTCATTACAAAGACGTGTTCGATTTATATTTCGAAACATAATGATTACCGATATGACTATTAGTTAGAGATTTTAGGTGGTTGATCTTGTTTCCACAAAACAAATGCATTAAGTCCGTCTGGTGTCGACCGTAGAATCACTGGTAATGCTTACCGAAAACCAGCTGCCATCAGAATCTGCGCTCGAAACCTTCTTTGATTATTTCGTTAATCTTGCATCATTGTGTCTTATGCCTCCAAAGACTAAGCCATGATACACTCATTCCAGATGATTAGTTTGATTTGCTGTAAAACTTTGTTCTTTGATTTGCTGTAAACAATGTTCTGAAACAATGTTTTTGATCAGTGCGATCAAAAAAGTTATTCCAGTTTCACCGGTAGCGTTCAAAATAAAATCCTCACAGGTCCCTTACTAACAACTTTCATAAGAGTTCAATTCAAAATCTTTCTGGGCAACACAAATTTGCGGCAGAAGGTTTGATAGTAAACTTTAGTTGATACGAATTACGGCTGCTGATCACGACATCTGGTGCTTGAGCACGGTGTTTAGAGAAAAAATTGACGTTTCCAAGGTTTCATTTCGAAATAAGAATTGTTGAGTTTATAGGCACATTTCTACAGAAATTTTGAGTTTTGGTAACAAAAAAATAATTTTGGCTCCCTACCTTTTAGAATCTGATACCAGTGTTGTATTTTCATAGTAATACAATATATCATACTAAAATCTGCGTCCAACAAACCAAAAACAGGCAATGTGTTGAAATAGTATGTGTCAATCCCCATACAAAAAAACACGTTGCACCATTCATCCCCCAGATCGGAATATTTCGGCAACACAAAAAACATTTTTTCTGTGCTCTGTAGGAGGGCGGAGGGAGGGAGGAAACTTCTTAGCCTAGCACAAAAAGCGCGGTATAAACAGAAAAAAGTTAAGTGTTTTGGAAACTTCCATCTCTGCTATGAATACATGGTAAATTTTGTTTCGATCTGGCAACTCCTTCATATAGAAACAGGTGTTCACAAAAGACGCATCCGCGATTTTTTTACAATGGAAACATTAGAAATGCGTGGTGTCATTTAATATTAACATAAAAAAAGGTTTACAAGAAATTCATAATGATATGGTGAATATGTTAGGTGAAAGTGCTCCTTCATATGCAACAGTAAAAAATTGGGTTGCTGAATTTAAACGTGGTCGTACAAGCATTGAATATGAACCACGTAGTGGACGTCCAAAAACAGCAACAACAACAGAAATTGTAGCCAAAGTGCATGATATGGTATTAAATGATCGATGAAAGTGCGTGAAATAGCTAATATCATGGGCATCTCAAATGATCGAGTCCATTTAATTTTGCATGAAGAACTACAGATGAAAACGCTTTCTGCAAAATGGGTGCCGGACTTGTTAACAGTCGACCAAACACGCATAAGAATGAACATTTCTCAAGCTTGTTTGGACCGTTTTCAGCGAAATAAAATGTATTTTAAGCGTCGTTTCATAACTGTTGATGAGACATGGATCCGCCACTATACTCCAGAGACAAGAGAACAATCCAAACAATGGACTGAAGCTGGAGGAAGTGCCCCAAAGAAGGCAAAAACAATTCAATCGGCTGGTAAGGTTATGTCAACGGTTTTTTGGGACTTCAAAGGTATTTTATTGATTGACTATCTGCAAAAGGGTAAAACAAAAAATTCAGAGTACTATTGCAACCTTTCAGATTAATTAAATGTACAAATTCGAGAAAAACGTCCTGGCTTACAACACAAAAAAATAAATTTTCATCAAGACAACGCACCAGCGCACAAGAGTGTTTTAACAATGGCTAAAATCAACGAATTAAAGTACGAGTTGCTTGACCACCCACCTTATTCTCCTGACTTAGCTCCCAGTGACTTTTACCTGTTCCCAAATCTAAAAAAAATTCCTTGCTGGCAAGCGTTTTACCTCAAATGAAGATGCAATTACAGTTGTAAACCATTATTTTGAAGACCTTGAGGGAAACTATTTTAATCAAGGGATAGAATTGCTAGATAAGCGTTGGACTAAGTGTATTGAAGTTTCAGGAGATTATATTGAAAAATAAAAATATTTCTGAAAAACGAACTATTCTCTTTCATTCATAGGCTAAGAACTTTCCTAACCGCCCTCGCAGTTTTTTTATCCTGCGTTGTCCGATCGTAACAAAACGCATATCATTCTTCAAGTTTTGGCAAGGGCTATATTTCGTCCCTAGGAAATTTTTGGATCCGAAATCGTATTTGATTAGTTACCTCTGTTATCTAGTTTTCTGTCTACCCCCCTAATTTTTTGTAACGTTAGTAAAACTGAATGAACTTTTTCGTTCAAAGTTCTTATTTTTATTCACAAACAAAAAAGTTACAAAGGGTTCAACATTTTCAAAAATATACACTTAGGTCAAATTCGACTAGTTTCTTTTGACGTCGTTTTCTGTCCCACTCGCGCACACCCACTAAGGCAGTTAGGCCTAGTATCATGAAATCAAATTTGCGGGATTCACCTCCTAAGTGTGCAGCTTTCTAATGTAGAATGTCAGAATAAAATCACATTGTTTTCCCCATGCAATCTACATTTGACGATAATGTTTCCTTATTTATTATCCGATCTTAACGTATGATATGTCGTTGATCATTAATTAACAAGAGTAATACATCGTCCGTAAATCATTTTGGAATCCGAATTTAGTTTTTACTACTGGCATAAGTTACCCAATTTTCTTTCCCCGTAAATGGTACTTATTTTGCAACACAAGTTAAGGTATATGAGAAGGCAAATAATTTTTTTTAGGATTAATATACAGTAGATCATTGATTATCCGGGATAGTCGGGACAGGATGCGTTCCGCATAATCGATTTTACCGTTTAAATGATGTAAATTTTTTTACTTGTTTTTACATAGTTGTTTTTTTTTATTTAGTATTCACACTTACAAGGTATACTCGAAACAAACGGTTTGCACTTTTGTGCACCCACTGCACAGGCGCAAAACAATACGGTGGATCTTTCCTTTGTATTTTTATGGCCATCTATAAAATGTTCATTATGGCTGCCGAAACTCTTTTCAGGAAAACAATTCCCAAAAATTCTTATCCCCAATGTAGATTTGTTCATTTGTAAGATATTCCATTGATATGCATTCCCCCAAATCATTCACAAAAACTGTGGCAGACACATAATCGTCTTTTTTAAAGTTGTGTGTGCAATCATCACGAAACTAATCACGTCCTAAACCCGAACTACCATTTATTTTTAAATAAAAATATAATGAATTTTCTATTATCATCATCTGGCAATTTGGGCCACTTTAAAACATTTTTGCCGGAACTACGCAAATTCAGCATTTGGACCTTCACAACAACTCACCAATGAAATGCACCAAAACAAGAGTTTTTCCCTAATTCGGTTCATACATATATTCACGTTAGTGTTGCTGTTTAAAACAAATATTGCAAAAATCGAAGATCGAAGTTAATGCACCAACAACAATTGATGTAATATAGTTGTTATACGGTTCTGCATTTCTTTCTACAACAAATTATCTACGGGGATCTATGTATTTGACTCTCATACACGGGTGTGGTATATATAATATATCGAGAGCGTTATAGCAAATTATATTCGCGTTAAGATTACATTTAATTCCGTATCATCAAAATGTTTTATTAATTTATTAACTGAGTTTTCATAAACGAGGGTATTTTGAAGTATTTAAGTTAAATATGAGTGGTTGGTATGCAAACGAGTTAGCCATACGTATATCATTATTTTATTACCATTTCTCTATAACCTATTTCCTAATGAAAATATTTAGTCGTAAAAGAAAAGTATAATAACTTTTTATACTTTTACTAGTGTTGCAAAATAAGTACCATTTACGGAGTAGAAAATCGGGTAACTCATGCCACAAGTAATAATTAAACTTAAAATGAGGTATGGAATATGTATAGCTCTTGTTAAATAATGATTAACGACATAAGATCGGATAATAAATACGGAAGAATTATGGTCAAATGTAGGATGCATGGGGAAAACAATGTGATTTTATTCTGAAATTCTACCTTAGAAATCTACAATATTAGGTGGTGACTCCCGAAAGTTTGATTTCTTCATACTGGGCAGAACCGCCTTAGTGGATGTGCGTTTCTGGAAGTGTTTTTGTGTATGTGGGTGAGAGTGAGACAGAAAACGACGTCAAAAGAAACTAGTCGAATTTTACATTCGTGTATATTTGAAAATGTTGAACCCGTTTTTGTTTGTGAAACAAAATGAGAACTTTAAAGGAAAAAGACTAATCTTTATTAAATCCTTTTAATAACGTTTTAAAAAAATTCCTAATCAGGAGGTAGAGCCAGGATAACAGAGGTAGTTACCTCTGTTCGATAAATTAATCGTATTTGACCTCGGATCCGAAAATTACCTAGGGACGGTATATAGCCCTTGCCAAAACTTAAACAACGGCTGGCGTAGGGTTCAGTGTACGCTATGTAGGGTGTATTTAGGGTATTGACGAACTTAAAATTTAGATTTAGATAATCTTTAAATCGAGGGGGTAACTTGAAACTTTTTTTTGACCCACACTATTGTTGAAACGACCAAAAAATTAATTTTTGGGCTTCACTTAAAACCTTGCTGCTCTGAAAGTGCTCGATCGATTTGTACAAAATTTGGGGCAAATGAAGAAGAATACTGGCTTTATTATGCAGATAAATTTTATTTTATATTTTTTTTAAACTGTTATAGTTATTAGAATACATTAATGAAATGTATTTAGGTAACTAAGCGTTTTGCATGTTACCTTGTGGGAAAAGAACTAATGAAAATGTTGGTAAAAAGGTGCATTGTGTACCGATCAACGGCTGGGTTTTGATACACATTTATACTGAGATATTCTAAAGAAATTGTAACATGCTCTAGCAAATTTGGGTATGGTCTTTGCTGAATTGTGCCTTCTAGACCGGTAAGACCCCAAATCGGGAAGGACTTGTATGTGAAAGGTATGTCAAAACGTGGACATTTATGTTCCAAATTCAATGGAGTTAGTCCTTAGTCGGAACATTGTCAATGTGTAAAATTAGGTTGAGAATGAGTCATATATAAGACCTGTACTTTGATTACAAAAACTTTAATGTAGACCAGTGCAATAGGTTATTATTCAGTTAAGTTACGTTGTTATAAGTGAGCAAAAGTACTCAAAACAGGGTTTTCAGATTTTTGGGGTGTTTGGGAAACTTGAAAGCCTTTTATTATTGTACTCGACAAGACCGACTACAAAATCTTTTTCCAGAAATTTCAACTTCATTCGTTTTTTAGAGAATATTGCTGCGCAGTATTCCCGACATAAGATCGGATAATAAATACGGAAGAATTATGGTCAAATGTAGGATGCATGGGGAAAACAATGTGATTTTATTCTGAAATTCTACCTTAGAAATCTACAATATTAGGTGGTGACTCCCGTAAGTTTGATTTCTTCATACTGGGCAGAACCGCCTTAGTGGGTGTGCGTTTCTGGAAGTGTTTTTGTGTATGTGGGTGAGAGTGAGACAGAAACGACGTCAAAAGAAACTAGTCGAATTTTACCTTCGTGTATATTTGAAAATGTTGAACCCGTTTTTGTTTATGAAACAAAATGAGAACTTTAAAGGAAAAAGACTAATCTTTATTAAATCCTTTTAATAACGTTTTAAAAAAATTCCTAATCAGGAGGTAGAGCCAGGATAACAGAGGTAGTTACTTCTGTTCGATAAATTAATCGTATATGACCGCGGATCCGAAAATTACCTGGGGACGGTATATAGCCCTTGCCAAAACTTAAACAACGGCTGGCGTAGGGTTCAGTGTACGCTATGTAGGGTGTATTTAGGGTATTGACGAACTTAAAATTTAGATTTAGATAATCTTTAAATCAAGGGGGTAACTTGAAACTTTTTTTTGACCCACACTATTGTTGAAACGACCAAAAAATTAATTTTTGGGCTTCACTTAAAACCTTGCTGCTCTGAAAGTGCTCGATCGATTTGTACAAAATTTGGGGCAAATGAAGAAGAATACTGGCTTTATTATGCAGATAAATTTTATTTTATATATTTTTTTAAACTGTTATAGTTATTAGAATACATTAATGAAATGTATTTAGGTAACTAAGCGTTTTGCATGTTACCTTGTGGGAAAAGAACTAATGAAAATGTTGGTAAAAAGGTGCATTGTGTACCGATCAACGGCTGGGTTTTGATACACATTTATACTGAGATATTCTAAAGAAATTGTAACATGCTCTAGCAAATTTGGGTATGGTCTTTGCTGAATTGTGCCTTCTAGACCGGTAAGACCCCAAATCGGGAAGGACTTTTATGTGAAAGGTGTGTCAAAACGTGGACATTTATGTTCCAAATTCAATGGAGTTAGTCCTTAGTCGGAACATTGTCAATGTGTAAAATTAGGTTGAGATTGAGTCATATATAAGACCTGTACTTTGATTACAAAAACTTTAATGTAGACCAGTGCAATCGGTTATTATTCAGCTAAGTTACGTTCTTATAAGTGAGCAAAAGTACTCAAAACAGGGTTTTCAGATTTTTGGGGAGTTTGGGAAACTTGAAAGCCTATTATTATAGACCGACTACAAAATCTTTTTCCAGAAATTTCAACTTCATTCGTTTTTTAGATAATATTGCTGCGCAGTATTCCTGGATGTTGCTCAAGCATTTGACAAAGTCTGGCACTTTGGCTTGACCTACAAAATTTGCAAATACTTACCGGCAAATACGCATCGAATTCTTGAGTCTTACTTAGAAACCGCAGATTCAGAGTCAAATGTGGACAACACGTCACCGATGACCGCGAAATACTAGCAGGTGTTCCCCAGGGAAGCGTCATGGGGCCTATCCTTTACCTTCTGTTTACCGCAGATATCCGTACCAGCCCAAACGTGCTAATATCTACTTTTGCCGCTGATACCGCTATAATGGCCACACATAAAAAGCAGGATATTGCATCTATGAATCTAGGTGTACATCTCAGACGAGTAGAATCTTGGCTCTCTGACTGGAGAATTAAAGTCAATGAGGCTAAATGCACACAGGTAACTTTCATACTGAATTTTAGCACTTGTCCGACATTGAAATTAAACAATATCCCTTTTTCTCAATCTGATCATGTTTCATACCTTGGAATCCACCTGGATCGCCGACTCACCTGGAGAAGTCATATCGAAGCCAAAAAAAATTCAACTGAAACTTAAGGTCCATCAACTTCACTGGCTCCTAAACGCGAACTCAAAACTAAACCTTGAATATAAGGTCCTGCTATACAACAGTGCAATCAAACCTATCTGGTTATACGGTGCCCAGCTATGGGGCAAAGCAAGCTCGAGCAATCTCGACAAAATCCAAAGAGTCCAATCGAAGACATTGCGGCTTATTACCGGTGCCCCTTGGTATATGAGGAATGAAAATATCCACCGAGACTTGAAAATACCTCTCGTTAAAGAGGCAATTCAAAAAATCAATATAAAGCACAAAGAGAAGCTCGAACGTCATGATAACATACTTGCTAGACAATTATTGTGCAGTCCCAGCTCTTTAAGACTTCGGAGAAACGAACGCCGTGTTTTCTAATCTTCATCCGTAACAGTAATCGCGAACACACGCGCCCGAAAGACTGTGTAGAATCCTTTTTCTACGTCACGTGGCTTTAACGCTCTTATACGTGATCTTCAAAACAGTCAATATCAATCGCGGACGAACACTCAAAAAAGACACGTGGCTTAGATGCTCTCATACGTGATCCTTAAAACAGTCAACGCGAAAAACCTACAAAACCCAAATTACGTCGTCCACTCTGCTATTCTAGAGTTATCCGTTATACATACATAACTAGAGTTATTCACTCTACATAATATCGCGAACACTCTGTAAATGACTGTAAGGGTCCTCTGGACCTTTATCCTGAGGTTTAAGCCAAACCAGGTTTAAAATTCTCAGACATGTGATCCATACCAGTTATATACTATTTTGACCAAATTAATTAAAATTCCTGCCAATTAGCAGAGATCCACATTACAAGAAATCCATACTAGGATTCATTATTGAATTATACTTAAGATTCGTATACTTATTGTTAGGCTCCTTTGGAGCAGATTCAATAATTCAAGTAAAGCTTATATAAAAAAAAAAATCGTTTTTTTTTGCATTCTGTTATTTGTCGATTAGTACGACCTAGACATGTTCTGTGAAAAGCGCCGAAAGATCAACCGAATTTTGCACGATGATAGTTTATAATTAAATGTACAGGGTACAGGTCAAAATGGGACCGATTTCGATGAAACTTTGTACGTTGCTCTAGTATGGGTCCATCTTGTTATATAATAAATAAGGTTTCCCCAATATCACAACGTAAATCACATTTTTAACATCTCAAATAACATATTTATGAACCTATAAGTTTTATGTTCTTTTTCTGTGTAGTATAGTGCATATTTTTTGTTTATAATGGAAATCAATGTAAAAATTTAAATTTAATAAACGATTTTTTCTTTTCATAGATGTCTGATGTATGCTGTTCTGGCTGTGGAATGGATATTGTGTATAATTCGAGTTAAAAACGACAAAAAATAATGGTGGGAATTGAGTATGATGTCAAATTAATATGAATACGAGTATTTAACTAACTAAAATTCCTTCTCTTCCAAGATCTTCCACAAATGCGAATGCAAATATTCGGATTGAAAATTTATTACATTATCTTATGGATACTACTGATATATTTGTTCCTTTGCATCTTATTTTGCAATTTGACTTAAAATTTTTTTAAAGATATTCTCTTTAAGAGCAGTAAAAGTAAGGTTAATATGGAAAATAAAGCACAAAAATTGTATTTATATATTTAATTTTATGTATAAATAAATTTATTTCAAATAAAACAAAACTAGTATACATTCTAGACACATCTTAAATGGAGAACATTTTAAACTTTATTTTAATAAAAAAAACTTCCTATATGAGTACTTGGGGTATGTACATGCTGATTTTTCTAATATTGAGTAAATTTTTAAAATAAATAAATTGCGCTTCAAGTTTTTCTCACAAAATCGGAAAAATTTACATTAAAAACTCTCAATCTTTTTTTTCAGCATCCATCCAAGTCTGGCCATCAAAAGAATTTTTCATCAACTGGAATTTTCCAACATCGAAGTTCATTGGTAAAGAAACAAATTCTGAATTTTTGCGTATCAAAAATTATCGAAAAACGAATCCAAAGGTAGGCAGCACACAGTTCCAACCGGGTAAAATACACCATTGACAAATGCCCAACTTTTGTTTTTGCTGTAACGATGTTCTATGAATCCTTCTGCTAATGTTTTGCGACTGTAGACCAATGCAGCATAGGCGGCACTAGATATATATCTTTAAATTTTCGACAGTAGCGTTCTTTTAGACATTATGCATTAATTATCCCCTTAAAATATTTAAAAGAAACAGTCAGTACTTGGATATAACTAAAATACTGCTCTCATTTGTTGCCCATTTTCTCAACAGAAAGCCGTAAGCAAATTTAATTGCTCTACAAGCTCTTGAGCATCTTGTATTGTATTTGAGCCATATACATAAAAGCAAGTTTTTACTTCTACGCTTGCTAGCGGGAAGTGTTTTCTTTCATCATCACTTAATTTTTAAAAGGTACGCATAGATAGATACGGAGCTGACGTGATGCCGTAGGTCACAGCAGTGAGTCGATAGTGTTGCATTTTATCATCTGGTCTCTCTCTCTCCACAAAATTATTTGATAATCTCAATCACAAGCATGTACTTCAATTATACGAAACATTTGTTTTGTATCTGCAGCAAAGCAGTAATTCTTATAACGGTATTTCAAAATTACTGCCATCAATTCTTACACATATCAGAAAACTTAAGCTTTAACTCATTAATTTAATGAAATTTATTCATTCATAAATGCAGAGTACGCTTTCTTAAAGTCAATATTACCTTTAAAGTTACGTTTCATAGCTAAAATTGTCTAATGTACAGCTGTATCTGAATCACTCAAGGCTTTTACTTAAAAGGCAATCGTACCGATTATTTTCAAGTCCTTACAGGGACTGGAGAAAACAGGTCTTCATCACTTAGAGATGGTAAATTCGGCTTTAAGTTTTCTAAGGGGTATTATATTCATTATCAGTCAATGACAGATTTTTATTTTGATTCCAACACTTTATATTTTTGGAAGAACTTGATAATTTTGATGTTAAATTTCTGAATATTTACGCAACTATGCAAATCTAATCCCTACTGTGTACTGACATTATCTGCAATTCGATGGACCCCTTTCCTGCACCAGCCTTCTATACACCGTGTCCACTTACAAAGATTTTTTAGGTTTGCGTGACAGTCCCAGTCTTTGCTTTTCTCTGAGATGAGGGTTTGACATCCGGAATCTAAAAGAGTATTACAATTTTGATGCGAGGGCATATCCACAATTCCGTGACTTTTCAACTTCCCTCATATTTATATAAAATGCACTTCTGCTTCTATAATAACCCATGTTATTTTTGTTCAGTACACTAGAGTTTTTCTCATTTTTGTTTAATGTTTATTTTTTTATGTTTAGTGTAAAAGTGTGATATTTTTTGTGTGTTTTAATTCAATGTGTTATTTTTTCGTTCAATATGTGTTACATTTATGTTGTAAATTCAGTGTTTAGTTAAATGTTTAGTTTCACAATGTTTTTTGTTAGGTGTGTACACTAGTATTCATTATTAAATGTTCACAAAATTTGGTTTAATGTTCAAAGTAAAGTTTCAATGTTCAAGATTTCTAACTTTTTAAATGATATAATTTGTGTTTGTTTTAATAAGATTTTATTTTACTTTGTCACGGGGGAAAAATCCAAACACGCGATTCAATTTCAATTTAACAATTAAACAAATCATTGCTTTGTGTTAGGCTATGTGCTGTTTAAGAACACACGCATAGGCTCGCCTTAAAGCGCCATTAACAATAACAAAACAAAAGGACAAGGGAGAAAGTGCGAAAATATAAAAAAGGGCTTGTGTAACAACGGTGTCAATGTACTCGACTTTATTTTTCATTTCGCTTTTGTACACAAGCCAGTGCACATTGTCGTTAGAAACAGTGCCGCTGCAAATTGTAGCGCTGTTTCAACATTCTGCCCCCATGACTCGGTGATTACATACAAAGCTAAATACACTTAACAATTAAAGACGTTTCGAGCTAGACCAGGAAACACATAGCCCAGATGTGTTTGCCCTGTGTGCTCCTTCTTGCAGGATTAGTGTATACATGTCTGCCCCGAATTCCTTGTCTATTGGAGTGTTACTTCTAGGGTCGATGTCGGCACACGTGTCTGGAGAGAAGTTGGAAGTCGGGTCCTCAATAAGTGGGGCGCAATAGGGTTGTCATGGCAAACAATTTGCCATCCACGCGTGTTACACCAGCCAGGCCATTTACAAATGCTTGCAACAACAAGGGCATTCAGTTCAATTTCATTCCGCCAAGACCGCCACATTTTAGTTGTCTCTGGGTGGCAGCCGTTAAGTCAGTAAAACATATCCTTGTGAGAAGTACGGAAATGCTTCCTTAACATACGAAGAACTCGTGACGTTGGTCGTTGAAATTGAGGCAATACTGAATTCGAGTCCTATTTATTCCGCTGTCAAATGACCACAATGATATAGGTGCACTCACTCTACGAAATGGAGAATCATTCAAGGCACAAGTGGACTCAGAGCCGAAGCCATCAACCTTAAGTCTAGCAACAAGATGGAAGCTTTTCTCACGTCTCAAACACAAATTTTAGAGCAGGTGGTCACGAGACTTTCTGAACGAATTACAATATCGTAATAAATGGAGAGAGCAGTCTAAAAATTCCAAGCCGCGAGCTATTGTCATTGTAAAAGACGATAACGTTCCTGTCATGAAGTGGCTTTTAGGAAGTGTTTGCCAAAAATGCAAGGGGAACGACAATGCAGTAAGAGTTGCAGAAAAATACAAGCGAAACAACAATGCAGTAAATACAGGGAACAACGGTACTACAGCATTTATGCAACCTCATCCATGAAAATACAACTAGTCTAAATTTTCTGTTCTCCTTAACTCGGTTTCGCAAACCTCAAAGACGGAAGCATTGTAGGGAATATTGCCAATTTCTTTTTTGAGTTCTTGACTCAGACTACGCAAAACAAATGTCGGATACCATCAACCTTATCAAATATAATGAAAACCACATAAAGCAGGTCTTAAGTTTTTGGTTGCTCTTGATATGGATGAAGGGACTTTAAGTTTTATCATTGATCAGCAATATCTTGGTGTTGCATTTAAAGGTTTATGCAACGTTTGGGGTCATTGTGAAATTACCATGCGTTATATTGGAGGTCTGATCCGGAGCCTTTGCCCTTAATGGATTTATGTAGACGAACTATCCGACAGGAACTTGGACGTGTACATTTAGACGAACGAGTACAGCAATTACATCAATTACGTATTTATTATATCAAAATCGTAGATAATATTTCTATTTAAATATTGTAAAGATAGTACTGCATAATGGATTATAAAACATATTTTTTAAATTAATACTCGACTTCATTACTTCGTTGGTGTAATATAGAAAAATATAATTTAAGTTGTATGAGCTTAGTTTTGTAAATTGACAACATTGTATACAGATATTTTGTTTTAATAGTTTAAGCTAAGATAATTTTCAATGTTTCCAGTAACGAATCGATATAAAACACGTCAATAAATTTAAAAAAAAAACAACCAAACATCAATCATTGACTCAACCCTCAATATCTTAAACTATACAAAATTATGAACGTAGAGCGGGAATCATAGATAATAAAGTTATTTTACATAATAATTTCTTTGTGTGATCCAGAGACATTGGAGCTTCTAAGCTTCACCCAATCCCAACAATTCTGAACAGCACAATGGTCGCCATTAGACCCTGCAGCGACTAAATCGCTATAGGCGATTTATCCAAATATACAACCCAAGTTCAATGGTCACGTGAAATTTAGCTTCTCAATAATATTACTCGCCGTTAACACAACCAAAACATAGCAATCAGTGGTTGTACTCTATGCCGCACCCCACTCAAATAAGCACTAAGTGCAGACAAGAATATTCTTGATTGACATAACGCGGCACTGGACTTATAAAAATAAGACCAAATGGTACACTAAAATACAAGTCAATGTTTATTCAGGGACATCAGACTTACTCAACAGCCCTTCATATATCATATCCAGCAACCATCAATATAAGTGATCTCTGCTATTCAGACAAAGCTCAATTCAACCAAGTTCAGCTCGAACACTACGTTGACTACATAAGGAACATATCTGTAATCCAAATTCAATTACCTCAATAAGTATTTACTGACCTACCGCTACAAATAAACAACATAAAGATACATTATACAACAGTAGCTTATGCGGCCCTACTACGTTTTGATTGATAAGTAGTTGCATTCTTTTTTCACATGTTTTACATCGTTGATGTGTCTCCAATGACGGATCTGTGGGTAACAAATTTCTGGTAATCCGTCAATTTTTTTTTCGCATAGTCTCGTTGTTGTTTTAATGATAGATTTGTCATTAGAGTTTCTTTTTTCACATCCTTTACGTTTGTGACAGCAAATACTTCTTCAATAGCATACACATATCATAGATTTTATGACTTTAATATTTTTGTTAGTGTTGAATTGCATATTACGAATGTTTAAAATGAAGGCACCATATAACATTTTTAAAATTTTTTTTTTTTTTGTTAATTTAATTTGTATTGTGTTAGAGATCACTTTAAATAATTGCGATAGTTTATAGAAAATTACATTACGGTAAAATATTGCTTAAATACAGAAAATATTGCTTAAATATTTTTTAAGAAGGTTCTAAAACCACTTTGATGTTGAACATAGGTAAATGTAGAAAAAGTTTTCCAAATTTACGTGAATGTTAACAAAACTGGCAGAAAATTTAGCTTAAATATTTTAAAACGACTTTGATGTTTACCATAGGATGTATAAAGACAGACAGGGTTTAACAATGTATGTTGATTATGACATGGCTCTATTAAAGAATGGAACACAACAGAAGGGTCGGGACTCTATCGAGGCCGTTGTTAGAAAATGATTCAAAAATGAAAAAACCTTAGGTCTGTCGGGTAACTAAAGATACATTTTTCAATATCCCGGTAGTACAGCAAAAAAAAGTGAAAGAAGTCCGGACACACCATACTGATTCTGATATGAATTAAAATCATGAATTGAGAACTTGACTCGACCGTCCCACTTGCTAGAATAGTACGCTATAATTTAAAATTCATACCTAAACCGTAGAGTTGTAATCAAATTAAATGTTTCATTGTAACCCAACCATCCACACAGATGGTTGGTAGTACACGAAATAACAATTACAAGCAGCATGGTGCCAGAACTTGGATTTTAACATATAACAAAGAAATTTTAAAATACGGTTTGGATAAAACCACCTCCACAATTTATACGCATCATATGCTTAAAGAACGGCGGAGTAAAGAGGAATAGACTTTCCGGAAAAAACAATTCAAATTTTCCTGATTCAATAGGTCAAGGGAGCAGACTCTTTACAATAAAAATCTATTTCCTCAAAACAATTAAATTTCCGAATAAGCAATTAAACTCTCCTGAGCCAGACAATGTACGACGCTCCAATTTATTTAACCACTCAAAAAAGAGAGGCAAGTGCCGAAAGATTGCTTCACTAGCTCAACCTCTAAAGAATTATGCTCCTTAAAAAAAGAAAATAGAAAAGTTCTAAAAAACAAATAATTTAACCCCTCCCAAAGAACAAATATTGCCGAAAAACAATTAGAGTAAAGTAGACAAACAGCTCTTTACTATTGAGCTAAAAACAGAAAATCGGGTGTGCATATGGGACGCGTAAAATAGAAAGGGACCTAAGGTTAAAAACCAGTTTTTTCAGGAGAGCCGTTTTAAAGATTAGGTTTCTTTAAATTTGCGTTTAGAATCGTCGACTTCACTTTCATAAAATGCGTATATATCTGGGAGGGAACACTTTTGGGGCATGGGATCAGTCTCATTCGAAGCTCAGATGTAGTCCACATCAAAAAAGAAGTGAAAAGTTGATGAAAAGTTTTGTTCAGGAGAGCCATTTTAAAGATAAGGTCCCTTTCTATTTGCGCTTAGAATCGTCGACTTCACTTTCATAAAACGCGCATATCTCTGGCAGGGAACACTTTTGGGGCATGGAATCGGTCTCATTCGATGCTCAGATGTTGTCCACTGCAAAAAAAGAAATAAAATGAAAATTGATTTTTTTACCATAGGTCCCTTTCTCTATGCGCTGTCACATATGTGCCTGGGATATATATCTTACTCTGTAATATTTATAACTTTATTCCTTGGTCCAAGACACTAACGTGTGCCAAATTTCATCAATCGGATGACCATAGGGCGGGTGCTATATCTTAATCTGGACCGATATTCTGCAATATGCATAACTTTGGTCGTGCCCTTACTAAACAGATTTGTGCAAATTTCATCAATATGTGACTCCTGAAACATTTAAAACATTAAATCAGATGTGCATATGAGAGTGTAAGCTATATTTCAATCTGAACTGAAATTTTAATAACTTCCTTTCATGTGACTTTTAGTGCTAAAGCATAAAATCGGATAAAAATATATTTCTAAGTTTCGGAGTTATATCTAAATCTTAACCGATTTCTTTCCGTTCCCATAACTTCGGTCGTTGATCCAAAAAACTGATTTATACCAAATTTTATTAAGATTGTGTGCAAAAAGTGGCTCCTGGAATTAAAAACATAAAACCGGATATACTTATACATATCTGCACGCAGAAAATAATCTATAAATAAATATTTATAGATAAGCATACATTTAATTGGAAACTTTACCTCAAATATGTTAATATTTGGGTGCAAAGAAATAGATGTTTGAACATAAGCATATGAAGTTTGGAAACATTGCCTCAAACATATTACTCTTTGCAGGGACGGAATCCGCTCAGTAGAATCAGATTGTGATTCGATATCGGAAGGTAAAATTAACAACACCACGAAATGTTGATTGGAATCCCTATATAGTAAAGGGTGGTCCAACCAAAATGCACGATGTTTATTGTAAATAAAACAAAAGGTTTTCAGAGAATTATATTAATATAGACACTAAATATGATAGTAGGATCTATGACAATATCGAGTGAAACAAAATAAAATAAAATTTTACGGTCCATATTTTCAATGACTCTGACACATAATGGATGTTCAATATCATTAGTATGCCGAATTTAGGTTTTGAACAAACTGTCACCTTGTGCATCGTCTTTTGAACAATCACTCCTGAATTCTCCTTGCGGCAATTTTGCTTGATAGCGAATCCACTTAGGTGAAAATGTGCCTCGTCGATGAAGACGATTTTTTTTAAAGGCACCATTCACTTCAGTTTGTTTAACAAAACTTTCGGCATATTGACAACGGTTAAAGTAGTCAGTAGGCTTCAGGTCTTAAGTCAATTGAAAATCAAAAGCGTGTAAATTTAAATCTTTTTTTGAAAAGTAGCTTCAGTGATCTTAGCGATATATGCAGACCAATTGGCAAAAAAACAACTGAAAATATGTGAATATTGGTTGCCAGAAGTAGTACAGAAGTGTTTCTTCTACTTCATTTTAATTGGTTCTTTTTTTGAAATTTTCCCTCTCGGCTAATTATTTGTTTGTTCGGAAAATAGGAAAACTTCAAAGTACGGGGACACTATCGTGTTGAAGACCTTGAAAAGATCGAAAACGTTCAACTCACTTGAAGATAATACAGTACAACGAATAAATAAAGGTGTATTTCCATATGCAAGATCCTTTTGACTGATGATCAGGAAAGCCTACAAGAAAAACTAAATTTCTTTCTTTTTTATAGTTGTTAATTTTATTTTTCAATATTTTAAGCAAAGTCGTTGACCATCTTCAGCGATTCTGTTTGAAATACATTGATAGCACTTATTATTAAAAACAAAATGGTAACATTTAACAATGTTTGTAGTTTCAATAAAATTTGAGTTGTGAGTTCCGACTTCGTTTACAAGCTTTAGTCAGCTAACATTTCGTTTTTTGTTCTTGACATTTTATTGTGTTGCCATATGTGCTAGCACACTTGTCTGTGTTTGTTTTTTTATTTAGTATTTTTTCTAGTGGAACATCGTTGATATGTAGCATTTCAAACGTATATCTTGTGGGATAGTTTCTCTCCTCTGCTAATATATTGACGTCGTCGAAGCTTGGTTTATGTCCAGTCAATGTACACTAAGCTGCTAGTACCGTTTTTTGTTCGATGGGTTCGTATAATGCTTTTAAGTCCGATTTGTGAGATGGAATTATTGTCTTTTATTTGTTTTTTTTTGTAGTGCCAACATATACCTTCTGGCATATGTTGGACTTGTCACCACTGCACTTTATTTCGTAGGCGACGTTGTGCTAATCTCCTTTACTTATTTTAGATTTTGTTTAGCTAAACAGTTTGTTTATTGTTGGTCTTGGGTGCTTAGAATGAAAATTGATTAATCTTCCAGAGACAGTTGGCTTCTGGTACCAGCCACCATGGCTACCACTTAATCAATGTGCAAATGGTAAAAGGAAAAGTACATGAAAATGCATTCAAATTATTTACTATATGTTTATTATTTTTCTCATAGATATGTGATCCAAATCTAAAAATTTTAATTAATTTATTTTTTAATTATTTATTTGTTTTTTTCGTATTCTTCTTTGTACTTTTGCTTTTTTGACAGGTTTGGCAATTTGTAGTCTATTTTCCGTCCTTTCTGGATTGCAGGTTTCTTAATTAGCCTGTTGTTTTTTGTTTGAAGGCAGGAAGTAGGGTCCTCGTTGAATTGTCCGTATTTGTACATATCACGTTAAATGTTATTCATTTTAAGTCTATACTCTTCTTTGTCCATTGCCGCTGTCTTTTCCAATTATCCGCTGTTAATATCAATATGTTGTCATTTGCTTTGAACAATTTACTTGTTTCTCCCAAGTATTACTTTGTCTCCTCATTTAGTTTGGTTCTGTGAAAGTGGTCGTCGAACAGTGGTACGAGCTTCGCTCTGCTCCATTTAAAAAAACACATAAGTGGACAAGACGTATGACCAATTTATTTTCTTTTCAAGATTTAGTATATTTGACTTAACACACTTTTCTCAAAAATCTCTCATTCACACGCAGAACGAGTTTTTCATTCGTCTCTCTCTGGTTAGTTCTTGGCTATCTAAGCGGGATTTGAATAAGTAATAGTTAAGTACAACTGACGTGACCGGCATAAAATCCAACTCCTTTATATACATGCTATTGTCGTTTCCATGACAATACTGAAAATCTACTAATGTGATCTTAGCTCTATATACTCTCAACATGTAATATAATTCTAATCAATTGTTTGTGTCGAAGAAACGTACTGTGCAAGCGCTCGTAAGCAAGCCATGATTAAAAATAGAAAAAATATTTCAAGCGTATTAGTCGGTAGCGGTGAACACCCGGTACTCGTTCTCGTGACGTGCTTACTAAATTGTAATAAATTTAAAGAAAAGGAATTTTTATACCAAAACTAACAAACAACATGTAGGCGACTTTGCTGAGACAAGCGATAAAGCACAGATCACAAATAAATAACAGCTTTTCTTGCATGACCGACGTTTTTTAAATCAACCGACGTTTCAGAGAAACAATGATGAATTTTGGGCTGTATAATAATGAACAATAGTTTAAGCTGAGTGGGAGTGAATAAAACCAAATATCTTTAAAGAGCTTACTCTCAGCTAAATGAAATGATCATTACATTAGAAGATTGTTGCTTACAACTAAAAAAAACGATAAATTAAAAGAATAATTCAATGAAAAAATTGTAAATTTAAAGCAAAAAGATGAAGAAAAATCAAAAGAAAACAACTGTATTATACAAAAAAATAAAAAAGAAGTGTCAGCCTCAATAAGTTAACCAAATCGAAATATCAGAAGTACAAAAAAGTCAAAATTTTTATTATGAAACGGATGAAGAAGAAATTTCATCCGGTTTTCTTTCAACTTTTTCGGCGAAGTGTGCAGCCACGAAAATCATTGTCACTTTGTAATTTTGTTTAAAACTTGTCTTTTATTTATATATGGAGACAAGAGGTCTTGAACCGGTTTATTGTTGGTACTTAGTACCATTCGACCAATAAAGCCTAGTAGCAAAAAAGCTACAGAAAATGCGCAACCAAGACCTAAAACAATAAAAACAATTTTACAACCACCCATTAAAGGGGAAAATGATAAAAAAAAAACTTTAATACATCTGTGTTTAGAATCAACAATTCACAAGGCGTCATATGCCGACATTACCAAGGCAAAAGCGCAAGATAGTTCTAACAATGTCAAATCCTACAACGACTTTGGGAGCAAAAATATAGCTTGAAGTTGTTCCTAATAGTAAAAATATTGATGTGTGCTAATTAGCCGAAACACACTTCACAAAACATTGCTTCTTAAAATTCAAAAACCTCATCACCAATCACACCATCCACCGGATAATACAGCACGAGGAGGCCGTGCTGTAATTGTCAGAACACATCTCAAACATAATATGCCTTACAAAGATCCCCCTCCATATCTTACTAATAAATTCATAGACTAGCAAAACTTTTAATCAATTCTGTTCAATTCCGCTATAGATAGTACAGAACCACTAAATACATAAGATATTGATGTAGGAAACAAACGTCGTACAAGTATGATCCAATCAGCAGCAGTACTCTCAATATTTCATCATTAACTGAGGTTAGGGTTACCATTTCCATTTTGAGAAAAAGAGGACATCAACCTTTAAATAGAGGAAATTTGTCTCAAAAAAGAGGACATTGTTTTATATAACAAAAACAGTTTATATTTTAAAAAAAAAAAAATATTTCCACTAAAATAAAAAATTCACAAAAATCAGTCTGAACAAAAAATTAATACTACAAAAAACAACTAAAATAAAAAATTCATAAAAAACATAAATTGAGTCTTAACTTAAAATAACTAATCCATAAAAACAATAAAAAAAACATAACGATTAACAAATTTTTACTTGACTAAATAAAAAACATAACGGTTATATTGCATACATTTCCGTGAATGTAAATTTTTATAATTTATTGATACCAAAAGTTTTATGTATATTTGTCTGCGCTTCCAATTTGAGTCAATATATTGCTTTCGCATTTCTTCAAATATTCATAAAACTCTTGACAATTAATATCAAAATTATATTTGACTCTTATATCTGAAATAGTTTCTGGATTTAATCTGTTTCTTTCTGGCGTCCACTGCGCCTTGATTAGAGAAAATACACGTTCCACATTGGAATTGTGTGCTGGTAAGCAAAAATAAAATTCAACAAGTTTTTTCATTTCAAAGCAAACATCATTTTAATAAAAAAGATAACACCAAAACTTGTTAATTGAATTTAAGTTTTTTACATAATTTTTCAGCACAAGGAATTCATTAAATAAATTTTCATCATTAAAAGTAATGTTATATTGTTTTAAAAATTCTACAGAAGTTTGTACGTCAGTCCAATTACCTTTAGCAGCATATTCAAAACATAACCAGTTAAAGACCTCCAAATTTTTTAGAGGTAACGTCCATGATTCAATATATTCTTTAATAGTCTTATAAAATATTTTAGTTTTTTCCATTAAAAGATTTTTTTTGTGTCCATCAGTCAAATTTTTAATAATATCTTTAACTTTTATTGGCATAAAATTATTTTCTAATCTTTCATTTAAATTTTCTGATATTTCGTTTAAAATTTTCTTTACTTCTAATAAGGAAATATCTGACCTTTCGATTTTTTAATATTCGCCTGAATTATATTCATAGAGGAATGTATTGTAAACAAATATGCCTCGCTTATATCACTTTCAAAAAAGATTTTTATAACTTTGTGCTTTCTATGTCCATAAAATAATTCTTCAAGGGATCAAATAGATTGAGTATGCGCTCAAAAGCAGGGTATAAACTTAGCCATCTTGTTTTACTGTGATTAAGTAACTTTGCATATTCAATTTCTGACTGTTCGCAGAACTCTTTCAATGATTCAGTTCTTACAGTATAAACGGAAAAATGATTGAAAATTTTTAAAACAGTAGATTCCACATCAAAAGATAACGTGACGCAACCCTTGTGAACAGCATTGTTGATTATACGAGCTGGACAACCAACACCAATAATTTTTTCTCCAAAGCACTTGTTAGTTTTGCGAAGACATTATTTTGACCGTATCTGTGCATGCCACCAAATTTGTATTACAATTATCACCGCTAAAAACAACACATTTTGTTTTTAAACAATAGTTGTTCAATTGCATAAGAATAGTATCCGTAATAGTATCTGAAGTTTCATTTTTAATATATAAAACATCCAATATTTTTGTCTGGATTCCATTGTTTGTTTTGTGCATCGAAGTATTGAATTAGTATAGGTAATAGTTTAGTAGCTCCGAAATTACTAGTGTCGGTCGATATACTCACAAAATTTACTTGTTCAATATTTTTCGTTACCATTTCTGTTGATAGGGGTGCAAGAACCTCCTAAGCTATTGCTGTAGCCTTCGTCCGGTTGCAAGATATATTTTTAACTTTTTGAGAATCATTAAAAAGGAACTTATTCAATGCAATTGTGCAGTCCAGAGATAAAAAGACATGTTATGAACTATGGTGTGATAAGCGATGCAACCCTCGAGGTACATTGTTGTCAGTAGTTTTTGAGGAAAAATTATCAATTTTGTTGGAACAATCTTGGCTTATAATCCCCTTTTTATGTTTTTGTGTTTCCAAATGACTTTTGATGTCTTGTACTCCTTTGTTTGCAATAGAATTTGTATAATTGCAAAGTGTGCAATTCAATATCCAATCTGCACTTTCCCTTTGCAAGTATGGAAATTTCTTTTTTAACTCCTCATTAAACGTGCAATTGCGTTTCGGCATCTTTAAATTAGAAAATTGTTTAATTTTTCCACACTATGTTTATGTTTAAAACTTACTTCTGTTTTCGTAGAAATTACTTTTAGACACACTACAGCTGATAAGAAGTGATGCCAACGAAATGCTTTTCGCACTAAATATAGTGTTTTTAACTCGAAGTTTACGCTTTTATGCAAGTGATTTTATTTTCAGTGAACGTTTTTCTCTCAAAAAATTACTGCTGATAAGGCAGTGATGCCAATAATTTAAAAGTTTACAAACAAAAAAAAAATAAGTTATGGAGCGGAGTGCAAAAAGGAGGACAATCCCGGACACTATTGAAAAAAGAAGGAGGACTGCCCCGGACGCCCTCAAAAAGAGGACGATGTCCGGGGAAAAGAGGACGGATGGCAACCCTAACTGAGGTAAACATATATCCTTTTGTTATCCGAAACAAAATGTTATTAAAACGTAGTCCTCGCAAGATATGGTATCCAGCAGACAACAATCGCCTTAATAATATAAGTAACGAACTCAGCACACAAATAAAGCATAACATAAATTCTGCTCTCAATAAAAAATAAAGAAACTGTCCAATGATAAAGCAACCGATTACTCTTTATGGATAATAACAAAACATATAAAACGTCCGATTACGTGAAATCCTCTAGTCAGAAAGAATGATTCAATGTTGGTCAAAACCAACGAACAAAAGTAAGACCTGTTATCAAATCATCTTCGAAACGTTTTCTCTCACGATGAAAACACGATAATAATGGATATCGATGACACAATTATTGATCCAGAAAAACGTAATCCGCAAGTTACAACAGATGAAGATTAGAATTAAATAATACGAACATGAAGTTGAAAAAGTCCTCCGGTTATGATTTCATAACGTTAGAATTACTTAAACAATTAACTGCAAATAACATTGATGGAATAACGCAGTTATTTAATGCATGATTCAAGATGAAATATGTATCTTACTTTTGGAAAACAGCTGAAGCTTTGATTATTCAAAAGCCAGGGAAGCCAGCTACAGAAGTGACATCAACACGTCAATCCAATATACAGGGTGACTGATGAAGATTGCTACATTAAGAAACTCAAATATCTTCTTTTTTCAGTATATCGAATTTATGTTTCTTTCATTTATGTCAAAGCTCATTCAGTTTTATTAAAAATAGGTGGATACATTTTAATTATAATGGGATTTACATGACCCCACTGCTCGTTGATGCATGTGCGGCATCTTGTCAACATGTTGTTCATTACTGCTTCTAAAGTTTAGACAGAAATAGCCGCAATTGTTTCTTAAATGGATTGATTAAATTCATTCAAGTTTGTTGGTTTTGCTTTGTAGACTTCCTAGTTGTAATAACCCCACAAGAAAAAGTTAGGTACAGTAAGGGCAGGCGATCTGGGTGTTCTGGATATAAGCTTATTGGGAAATTTTCTATGAAACTGAACACCACACTGTGACACAAAGTAGATGCAATTCCGTCTCATTAAGTATGTATGGATTGGAAGCGCTCCATATTCGACAAATGGTTTGTTTATGTTGCCGTTTAAATTGAAATAGGCCTTGTCAGACATGAAAAGACAGTTAAAAATGTTTCCGACCTCTTCCACCATTTGAAGCAACGTCTGGCAAAATTCCAAGTAAATCGGGAAGTCTGCTGCGTTCAGTTTGTTGGCCATTGGTTTTGTATATGGGAAAAAATTCAAATCTTTTTGCATAAAAATCTAATTGATTGCTTGCTCTGTTGCACAGCATCAGACACCGAGTAACAACCTCATTTACACCGTAATTACATCTATGAAAATACTCCTAGAAAATGGTACTCTCTCTCTTATATTTCTTGTAGGAATATTTAAAGGTATTAGTTGCACTAGCTCCGGTGATTCAATTGTATTATCAACAACATCTTTTTTGAACATAATGTTGTGTGCACTTCTTCGTTGTGTCAGACTAAGTAAGCTAAGTAAGTGACGACGTGTTTTATACATAGGCATGTTGTAAGACTGATATAAATTTCTGAATGCAAATTTTGAAAATCTTCTTTGAACTCGTTCAATACGATTTTTATGAATGTTGTAATTCGGGCCCCATACAATATCGAAATATTCTAATTGTGACCGAACAAATGCAAAATATACTATCGTCAATGTATATGGATCTTGAAAATCTGTTGAGTTTAGTTTTAAATATAAGTATGAAGAGAAAAAGCTTTAGTCTACATACACTTCAAGATCATTCACTACCGTTAATCTATCAACAATGGAAACATTTTATGGGTAATTGTTTAAATTTTACATTTTGAAAAACTTAATTCCATACCATTATGTCCACACCAAAGTAAAAAAGTTTCCATATATTTTTGGAACAACAAGCAATTATTTAGATTATTAATTGCAGAATATAATTTCAAATCATCAGCATACAATAACTCTGCAATAATTAAATATTGAAGGTATATCATTAATGATTAGCAAAAATAAAATTGGACCAAGGTGACTGCCTTGTGGAACGCCAGTATAAGCTTTAACAGGTTTAGAAATACAGTTATCTATTTAAACAAACAGTATTCTATTGGACAAATACGAATTTAACCAACTTAACATATTGGAATGAAAACCTTATTTTTAAAACTTATAAATTAACAAATAATGTTTAACGTTATTAAATGCATTTATGAAGTCTGTAGAACACATCCGTTTGAAACCCTTTTTCGATAAAATTTATGCAGTAATTATAGAATAAAGCCAAATTTGTCGAAGTGGAATATAAAAGCCATGCTAGCATATGTTTATTCCATTTGGCACAATGTAGAATAACTTGATGTTTCCTACCTTATCCAATAGTTTTGGTATCGCCGATAATTTGACAACTGGTCTATAATTACTTATAAAACTTTTTTGTATTAAATTCAGTATAAGCGTTGTAAACTGAAGAGAGAAAATTAGAGAAAGCATTATAATTAAACGCTGTGCTATTTACGGCGATTCCGTCATACTCCATATAAGTTGAATAACCATTTAATTTGCGCTTCATATAATTAAAATTCCAAAACGATTTAGAATGTGTTTTATACCAGATTAAATATTGTAGATATAATTCTTGGATAGAAAGTTTGAAAGAAAACTAAACTCCTTGCTCCATATTGTTAGGCTTGAAGTTATGAGCAAACGTTTATGTTTTTATAATTTATTAATATATAACAACCCCTAGAACATAAAATTACAATAATACGCTATTTACAATTTACTATTATTTACTAATTGTAATAATTACATTTAAATAATTGTTAGCTTCTGTACAGTTGTACTTCAAATATTCTAGTATGATAATTTTTATATCTCTGCATGTGCTGCCTTAAATAAACCATAAGTTTAAGAAACTGATATAATAGGATTTCTTGAGAAAAAGGTACAACTTGATCTTGCAAGACTCTGCTATGAGGTTGAGGAGAAAGTTATAAAATAAGATGTTTAAATTTATATATTGCTGTAACGAATCGATAATAGATAATTTTAAAAACAATAAAAGAAAATACTTTTTGGTCAAAGCTAAACTCTAATAAAATAAAAACTGATAGTTACAACTGGCTCAAAATAACCCGCATTGGAATATATATAACAAAGTTCGTTTGCAAAATCAAAATTCTACTGAAGCAAATTTTAAATACATATTTATGATAATTTTTATATTCCTTCATGTGCTGCCTTAAATAAAACATACTTTCAAATTACTGATATAAGAGGATTTCTTGAGAAAGTTTTACAAGTGGATCTTGCAAGACTCTGTTCTGAGGTTGGGAAAAAAAAATATACCCATTATGTTAACATATATAAATTGCTGTTAAAAATCGATAGGCAATAATTTTAAAAACATGTAAACATAGTGCGTTTTGTTAATTTTCCATTATTTAAATCGAGGGAGGTATTTTGAACATAAATGTTCACCATTAAATGATTAAAAATGTTACTGTTGTTGTAGCAACAATATATTTATTTTAAAGTCTTGCTCCTTTATGGTGGACCTGATTCGATATCCAGGTGGAGAAAACGCGACATTTGAACTGGATGCATGCACAGAGACCTGGGGGTCAGCTGAGTGGGCTTGGCCGGACAATTGAAGAGGTGCAGCACGTCATGTGGTCTCTGATGGCAGGCGAGACAGATAGCAGGCCGGAACGTTAGCATCAATTCGTGAGCAGTAAGAACTGAGGCAGCTGCACCATCCAGATCTCAACTGCTGCAAATCACGCTCGTCTACCGAGGTAGCACTACATTCACACGGTAGCTGGATACTGCTGCTGCGACTTCATCGGCGTGAATGTTGTTAAGACCTGCCTGATAGTTGCGATTATCTAAATGCTCTCTTATGCCGCTTGACCTCTCTCTCTCTAGATCATCATCATCGGTCCATGCAGTAAGCAGTATGGCTGATGATTAGATGCGGATATTTTCATATTCCTCGCATTGAAAAAATTTGCTAAGTCAGTGAGGTAAGAGCCTATTTTCTCGCATATGTCATCCACTTTAGGTCCTGAAGCCAGAATTGTGCAAATATCAGCGAACGACACAATTTCAACGCCGTCTGGTGGTGCAGAAATTTTAAAGAGGTAGGGGTTTAATAGAGTTGGGGATATCACTCCCCCCTGGGAAACTCCTTGTTTAACTCTACGGGTCTTCGACTTCCTGTTCTAAGTTCTACGACCCAATGTTTCTAACTCGCCGGAAGGGACGTTTCTTCAGTGTCTGTTAGAGTGGCATGATTGACCATATCCATCAGGCTTGGGAGGAGCAGTGCTTCAACCGTCTCTGCTACTGCAGAAAGCAAGAAAATCGGCCTGTACGAATCTTCTTTACTTGCGTCTTTGCCTGGCTTCAGGCAAAGACGCAATGGGCACTCTGCCCATTATCCATACATCTGGAACTAAATGAGTCTTCTCCCGGGGTATCCAAGTGCTTTAACATCAGCATTGTCCTGACTCAGCGCCTTTGATGACTTTGCGCTGCTTATGACATGGGTAACTTAGCCAACGGTATATTGTGGTGGTGCCTCCTCGACTCAATAAAAGCCGGTTAAGATCAATAAAAAGCCGGTTAAGATAACACGCGCACCGCTTCGATCTGTCTCTGTTCTATCACCGCATGTGACGGCTGTCCGATCATTATTCCTTCCAGGGTTCAAGAGGGATTTGACCGTTGTCCACAACTTACCAATTTCGGAACTTAAGTTGCACTGCTTCAAGTGGTCTAGCCATATGTTCCGTGGACCAACCTATTGATCTCAGAGCTGAGATTGCTAATTCTATGGTCAGTAGGGTTGGACCGAAGTATGTCATCACGCTCATTTGTGAGTCCCGCTGCCTCTGCTAGAAAATTTGTTCGTACTTCGGGTATTCGACCAGCAAGGATATGGCGAGCGTCTGCTGTGTTGAACATCTGACGGAATATTTACATTGTTAAAGCTGCGGTTGGTGGCTTCTCTGAATGCCTCCCAATCAGCCTTTTTTGATTGAGATACGTACGGCGTTCAGAGGTTATGAAGTTGGATGGTCCATTTATGGACAGAATTATACGATGGTGGTCCGATCCTAGTAAGATGACGGGTTGCCGGATGATCCCATAGTAATGACTGGCGAGCTATGGCAATCGCCCATAATATACGTGGGGCGTCCTCATTTACTGAGCAGAACTTAGAGCTATCAATTTGCTCTGCCAAAGCTATGCCCCTCTGGTCTAGGAGAGGATGCCACAGTTCGTGGTGAGCATTAAAGTCTCCTAGGACCAAGCGGTTATTGCCTTGTATCAGATTGCTAATGTCAGTGGCACAGCTACCACCCGGAGGGATATATACTTCGTACAGCTCTATCTCGGCAGTTCCAGACTTGACTGATACATTTTATGTATGGGTCTATAGAGTCAAGCTAAGGCGAAATAGGTCTGTACTGCACAGAATGGTGTAACAGCAAAGCGAGCTCCCCACCTACACTTCTGGTGCGATCCTTACTTAGTACGTTGTATCCGTCACAACTGTACAAGGTGCAGGTGGCATTCAGCTTTGATTCTTGGATCGCAGCTTACTTCACTGAATTTTTGCATAGGCAATTGCAATTAAATTGCAAAATTTAAGCACTGTCAGCAGTGGCAACAAATCTGTGGTGAAAAATGCTGTATATGTTGATGCTATTGCGAGGGCGACTGCGGGGGAGACCCACTACTATATTCGTTGATACAACACGAGGCAACAAAGTCGCTTTGCTATACTCCCTGATGTGGTTCAGACCTGAATAGCTCCTGAGTGCACCTACTCCATGCAACGATTACACCTTATAGACGTAGCACTATGACAAACCGAGCAGATCCAAGGTTTTGTTCGATCCCGGCCCGGACCAGTAGTATTCGGAGCAGGCATTCCGGGAAGTGCTGCTCCTACGCCGAAAATATGAACGAACAAATAACACATATTGTTGAGGTGACTGCCCCGGCTGAAGAGTGTTTGTTTCTGGTAATTCGGATACATAGAACCATAGAACCGCTGTATAAGCCCAAATTAACTATTTCGCATGTACTACGTCTAGGTACTTTCTTACGTTTGTCCCTCATATAGACTCCTACAATATAAGGAATATTTTTTTCCCAAATTCTCATATATCGATATCAGTAAGAGGTCTTTTGGGTAGCTGCTTTATAAGTTTTATGATGATTTCTAGTTATTTGTAATTCCCAATTCCGTGTTGTATGGTTTATATAAAGTCCCTTTCCCATTGCTATTCCTTCCATTTTAGAATTTTTAAGATGCACACGAAGTAAAGGCTCCCAATGCACAAAGTGCTGAAATAATTGGCATAAGAGCAAAAAAATTCACCAACTTTAGGCAGCCAAATTACTTTAAGTATACTGACTTGGTATTTGCTATCTTTAAACGAATTTTTAATCGCTCTTTGAGCAAGCCGAACTACACTGTTAATATCATATGGTTTGTCTTTGCCTTTTAACTGCAGTATTAAATATATATTTCCGATATTTTGTTTTAGGATTTCTATCGGAAATATATATATATATATCTATATATATAAAATTGGATGTATGTGACTATGTATGTTTGTATGTATGTGGCTTATAGACTCCTAAACCGCTCATCCGATTTTAATGAAACTTTCAGGGAAAATTCAGCATACCACAGCGGGGGATCCTGTAAAGTTTCGTTGGAAAAATTGGTCTGTAAGCGGAGTGGGCGTGGCAAAAGTGTTTTCTAAAGCTAGAAGGCTATAAGTTGGTACATATATGCTACTGCTGATGTGGGAGACTAATTTAATGTTGGATTTTAAATTTTCGGTTTGTGGGCGGAGAGGGCGTGGCAAAGCTGTTTTTGAGCAAGAAGGCTCACAATTGGTTTTTTATATACTACTGCTGCCGGAGAAGACTAATTTCATATCGGATTTTAGATTTTGGCTTTGTGGGCAGAGGGGACGTCGCAATACTGTCTCTAAGATCTAGAAGGCTGACGGTGAAGGTGAATTTAAACAACAACGGGACAACGGGAAAGATCTATTTAAAACCAGATTTCAAATTGAAAATTTATGTTCATTTTTTTTATGTTATGTCTAGCTTGACTCTATAGACCCGTACATAAAATGTATGGGGGTATCAGTCAAGCCTGGAACTGCCGAAATAGAGCTGTACAAAGTATATATCCCTCCGGGTGGTAGCTGTGCCACTGACATTAGCAATCTGCTACAAGGCAATAACCGCTTGGTCCTAGGAGACTTTAATGCTCACCACGAACTGTGGTATCCTCTCCTAGACCAGAGGAGCATAGCTTTGGCAGAGCAAATTGATAGCTTGCCATAGCTCGCCAGTCATTACTATGGGATCATCCGGCAACCCGTCATCTTACTAGGATCGGACCACCATCCCATAATTCTGTCCATAAATATACCAACTTCATAACCTCTGAACGCCGTACGTATCTCAATCAAAAAAGGCTGATTGGGAGGCATTCAGAGAAGCCACCAACCGCAGCTTTAACAATGTAGATATTCCGTCAGATGTTCCACACAGCAGACGCTCGCCATATCCTTGCTGGTCGAATACCCGAAGTACGAACAAATTTTCTACCACAGGCAGCGGGACTCGCAGACGAGCGTGATGACATACTTCGGACCAACCCTCCTGACCATAGAATTAGCAATCTCAGCTCTGAGATCAATAGGTTGGTCCACGGAACATATGGCTAGACCACTTGAAGCAGTGCAACTTAAGTTCCGAAATTGGTAAGTTGTGGACAACGGTCAAATCCCTCTTGAACCCTGGAAGGAATAATGATCGGACAGCCGTCACATGCGGTGATAGAACAGAGGCAGATCGAAGCGTTGCGCGTGCTATCTTAACCGGCTTTTTATTGATCTTAACCGGATTTTATTGAGTCGAAGAGGCACCACCACAATTTACGGTTGGCTAAGTTACCGATGTCATCCGCAGCGCAAAGTCATCAAAGGCGCTGGGTCCGGACAATGCTGATGTTAAAGCACTTGGATACCCCGGGAGAAGACTCACTTAGTTCCAGGAGATTCGTACAGGCCGATTTTCTTGCTTTATCCAGTAGCAGAGACGGTTGAAGCACTGCTCCTCCCAAGCCTGTTGGAACACTCCGGCCTTAACCAGAAAAAGCCAAACTCTGTTAAACCCCTACCTCTTTAAAATTCCTGCACCACCAGACGGCGTTTAAATTGTGTCGTTCGCTGATATTTTCTTAATTCTGGCATCAGGACCTAAAAAGGATAACATATGCGAGAAAAAAAAAAAAAATATATATATATATATATATATATATATATATATATATATATATATATATATATATATATATATATATATATATATATATATATATATATATATATATATATATATATATATATATATATATATATATATATATATATATATATATATATATATATATATATATATATATATATATATATATATATATATATATATATATATATATATATATATATATATATATATATATATATATATATATATATACTCTCCAGGTGGAGAAAACGCGACATTTGAACTGGATGCATTCACAGAGACCTGGGGGTCAGCTGAGTGGGTTTGGCCGGACAAGTGAAGTGGTGCAGCACGTCATGTGGTCTCTGATGGCAGGCGAGACAGATGGCAGGCCGGAACGTTAGCATCAATTCGAGAGCAGAACTGAGGCGGCTGCACCATCCATATCTCAGCTGCTCCAGAATCACGCTCGTCTACCGAGGTAGCACTACATTCATACGGTAGCTGGATACTGCTGCTGCGACTTCATCGGCGTGAATGTTGTTCAGACCTGCCTGATAGTTTCGATGATCTAAATGCTCTCTTATACCGCTCAACCTCTCACTATCTAGATCATGAAGATCTTACCTGATCTGCCTGGGCGAAGACATCCTGTCCAAGAGAAGGTGGTTAGGATGACTGCTGCGAAAACACCCTAGTAGGTATTGCTTAGACAGCAGGAAATTGTGTCTGCGCACGGTAACGTCCTTGGTCTCCTCATTTGGATGGCCCTCAGAAGAAACAAGAAGACACCTTGTTGATGTTTCGTACTCACGTTTGCTACAGACCGACCTATCGCTTTGTAAGAGGTCAAAAAGCTTTCTTTTTCGGCTCCGCAAGTATTGCCGACAAGTGACTTTAGGACCTTATTCCTACTTTTTACGTCATCGACTTTTACTTAGAGTGACAACCGCACCTCTGCATTCCATGCAGTAAGCAGTATGGCTGATGATTAGAGGCGGATATTTTAATATTCCTCGCATTGAAAAAATTTGCTAAGTCAGTGAGGTAAGAGCCTATTTCCTCGCATATGTCATCCACTTTAGGTCCTGAAGCCAGAATTGCGCAAATATCAGCGAACGACACAATTTCAACGCCGTCTGGTAGTGCAGGAATTTTAAAGAGGTAGGGGCTTAACAGAGTTGGGGATATCTCTCCCCCCTGGGAAACTCCTTGTTTACCTCTACGGGGCTTCGAATTCCTGTTTCTAAGTTCTACGACCCAATGTTTCTAACTCGCCGGAAGGGACGTTTCTTCAGTGTCTATTAGAGTGACATGATTGACCATATCGAAGGCTTTTTCTAGGTCAAGAGCTTCGAGAACCATCCAGCCGTATGGCTTGTTCTGGTTAAGGTCGCGACTTATACGTGTGGTGATGACGTGTAAAGCAGTTGTTGTTCTGTGCTGCTTTCGGAAAAGGAAAGTGTTCCATCAGGCTTGGGAGGAGCAGTGCTTCAACCGTCTCTGCTACTGGAGAAAGCAAGAAAATCGGCCTGTACGAATCTTCTTTACTTGCGTCTTTGCCTGGCTTCAGTAGCGTTGGCACTCTGACCATTATCCATGCATCTGGAACTAAGTGAGTCTTCTCCCGGGGTATCCAAGTGCTTTAACATCAGCATTGTCCTGACTCAGCGCCTTTGATGACATTGCGCTGCGGATGACATGGGTATCTTAGCCAACGGTATATTGTGGTGGTGCCTCCTCGACTCAATAAAAGTCGGTTAAGATCAATTAAAAGCCGGTTAAGATAACACGCGCACCGCTTCGATCTGTCTCTGTTCTATCACCGCATGTGACGGCTGTCCGATCATTATTCCTTCCAGGGTTCGAGAGGGATTTGACCGTTGTCCACAACTTTCCAATTCCGGAACTTAAGTTGCACTGCTTCAAGTGGTCTAGCCATATGTTCCGTTGACCAACCTATTGATCTCAGAGCTGAGATTGCTAATTCTATGGTCAGTAGGGTTGGACCGAAGTATGTCATCACGCTCGTCTGCGAGTCCCGCTGCCTCTGCTAGGAAATTTGTTCGTACTTCGGGTATTCGACCAGCAAGGATATGGCGAGCGTCAGCTGTTTTGAACATCTGACGGAATAGCTACATTGTTGAAGCTGCAGTTGGTGGCTTCTCTGAAGGCCTCCTAATCAGCCTTTTTCGACTGAGATACGTACGGCGTTCAGAGGTTATGAAGTTGGATGGTCCATTTATGGACAGAATTATTGGATGGTGGTCCGATCCTAGTAAGATGACGGGTTGCCAGATGATCCCATAGTAATGACTGGCGAGCTATGGCAATCGCCCATAATATACGTGGGCTTCCTCATTTACTGAGCAGAACGTAGAGCTATCAATGTGCTCTGTCAAAGCTATGCCCATCTGCTCTAGGAGAGGATGCCACAGTTCGCGGTGAGCATTAAAGTCTCCTAGGACCAAGCGGTTATTGCCTTGTAGCAGATTGCTAATGTCAGTGGTACAGCTACCACCCGGAGGTGTGTATACGTTGTACAGCTCTATCTCGGCAGTTCCAGACTTGACTGATACCCCCATACATTTTATGTATGGGTCTATAGAGTCAAGCTAAGGCGAAATAGGTCTGTACTGCACAGAATGGTGTAACAGCAAAGCGAGTCCCCCACTAACACTTCTGGTGCGATCCTTACTTAGTACGTTGTATCCGTCACAACTGTACAAGGTGCAGGTGGCATTCAGCTTTGTTTCTTGGATCGCAGCTTACTTCACTGAATTTTTGCATAGGCAATTGCAATTAAATTGCAAAATTTAAGCACTGTCAGCAATGGCAACAAATCTGTGGTGAAAAATGGTGTATATGTTGATGCTATTGCGAGGGCGACTGCAGGGGAGTGTCGTAGTTGCATGATGATGACGACGACGATAATGTAGACGACGATGACACCAAATCCAGACCCCACTACTATCTTCGCTGATACAGCACGAGGCAACAAAGTCGCTTTGCTATACTCCCTGATGTGGTTCAGACGTGAATAGCTCCTGAAGTGTACCTACTCCATGCAACGATTACACCTTATAGGCGTAGCACGATGACAAACCGAGCAGATCCAAGGTTTTGTTCGATTCCGGCCCGGACCAGTAGTATTCGGAGCAGGTATTCCGGGAAGTGCTGCTCCCACGACGAAAATGTGAACGAACAAAAAACACATATTGTTAAGGTGACTGCCCCCGGCTGAAGAGTGTTTGTTTCTAGTAATTCCGATACATAGAACCAATGTATACCGTGACCGCTGTATGAGCCCAAATTAACTATTTCGCATGTACTATGTCTAGGTGCCTTCTTACGTTTGTCCCTCATATAGACTCCTACAATATAAGGAATATGTTTTTTCCCCAAATTCTTATATATCGATATCAGTAAGAGGTGTTTTGGGTAGCTGCTTTATCAGTTTTTTGACGATTTCTAGTTATTTGTAATTCCCAATCCCACGCGAAGTAAAGGCTCCCAATGCACCAAGTGCTGAAATAATTGGCACAAGAGCAAAAAATTCACCAACTTTTGGCAGCCAAATTACTTTTAGTATACTGACTTGGTATTTGCTATCTTTAACGAATTTTTAATCGCTCTTTGAGCAAGCTGAACTAAACTGTTAATATCATATGGTTTGTCTTTGCTCTTTTAACTGCAGTATTTAATATATTTTTCCGATATTTTGTTTTAGGATATATATATGTATATATATATATATATATATATATATATATATATATATATATATATATATATATATATATATATATATATATATATATATATATATATATATATATATATATACTGTACAAAGTGCAGGTGGCATTCAGCTTTGTTTCTTGAATCGCAGCTTACTTCACTGAATTTTTGCATAGGCAATTGCAATTAAATTGCAAAATTTAAGCACTGTCAGCAGTGGCAATAAATCTGTGGTGAAAAATGCTGTATATGTTGATGCTATTGCAAGGGCGACTGCAGGGGAGTGTCGTAGTTGCATGATGATGACGAAGACGAAAATGTAGACGACGATGACACCAAATCCAGAGACCCACTACTATCTTCGTTGATACAGCACGAGGCAACAAAGTCGCTTTGCTATACTCCCTGATGTGGTTCAGAACTGGATAGCTCCTGAAGTGTACCTACTCCATGCAACGATTACACCTTATAGACGTAGCACGATGACAAACCGAGCAGATCCAAGGTTTTGTTCGATTCCGGCCCGAACCAGTATATTCGGAGCAGGCATTCCGGGAAGTGCTGCTCCCACGACGAAATATGAACGAACCAAAAACACATATTGTTGAGGTGACTGCCCCTGGCTGAAGAGTGTTTGTTTCTAGTAATTCCGATACATAGAACCAATGTATACCGTGACCGCTGTATGAGCCCAAATTAACTATTTCGCATGTACTACGTCTAGGTGCCTTCTTACGTTTGTCCCTCATATAGACTCCTACAATATAAGGAATATGTTTTTCCCCCAAATTCTCATATATCGATATCAGTAAGAGGTCTTTTGGGTAGCTGCTTTATAAGTTTTATGATGATTTCTAGTTATTTGTAATTCCCAATTCCGTGTTGTATGGTTTATATAAAGTCCCTTTCCCATTGCTATTCCTTCCATTTTAGAATTTTTAAGATGCACACGAAGTAAAGGCTCCCAATGCACAAAGTGCTGAAATAATTGGCATAAGAGCAAAAATTCACCAACTTTTGGCAGCCAAATTACTTTTAGTATACTGACTTGGTATTTGATATCTTTAAACGAATTTTTAATCGCTCTTTGAGCAAGCCAAACTACACTGTTAATATCATATGGTTTGTCTTTGCTCTTTTAACTGCAGTATTAAATATAATTTTCCGATATTTTGTTTAAGGATTTCTCTTTTTATACCAAGTTTTACTTTATGTTTTCCCCTATTCTGCTATCTTTTGCCTTTACTCTCCCAATTTCGCTTCTTTGCCAGCTTGTTGTCGTTTGTTTATCTCTGAGCGTGTGCATATCATGAGCTAAACATGCTCCATACAAAATTTGTATACTTCTATCAGTCTTTTTTCTATCTTTGTTCCGGGTCAGCAAAATTGATATCCAGGTAAATTATTATTCAAAATTCTCAATTACGTTATTCATCAACTCACTCTTTTTAGAAAGACAATCATTTTATATCTTTTCTGAAATGATTCAACATAAATTGAAATGAGCTTTAAAGTTCAGAGTCAGTAGTTAAATCGAAATTAAGATTTCACGCTCACAATACGTTAAAAACAAAATAGGTTCCCTTTAATCTAATTTCAAAAAACTATCATTATAACCCGTCTAAGTGTGAAAAGACAAATGTTATGGTATGTCTTGTTGAATGTCCGAACAGATTAAAAACTAAAAATATTGATCTATGCTTGCTATAGTCTATGTATGAGTATCTTAAACGGCTTGTTACACCCGTAAAAGGGATATATATATATATATATATATATATATATATATATATATATATATATATATATATATATATATATATATATATATATATATATATATATATATATATATATATATATATATATATATATATATATATATATATATATATATATATATATATATATATATATATATATATATATATATATATATATATATATATATATATATATATATATATATATATATATATATATATATATATATATATATATATATATATATATATATATATATATATATATATATAAATTTTCTCGCATATGTTATCCTTTTTAGGTCCTGAGGCCAGAATTGTGTAAATATCAGCAAACGACACAATTTCAACGCAGTCTGGTGGTGCAGGAATTTTAAAGAGGTAGGGGTTTAACAGAGTTTGGCTTTTTCTGGTTAAGGCCGGAGTGTTCCAACAGTCTTGGGAGGAGCAGTGCTTCAACCGTCTCTGCTACTGGATAAAGCAAGAAAATCGGCCTGTACGAATCTCCTTTACTTGCGTCTTTGTCTGGCTTCAGTAGCGTATGCACTCTGACCATTATCCATGCATCTGGAACTAAGTGAGTCCCGGGGTATCCAAGTGCTTTAACATCAGCATTGTCCAGACCCAGCGCCTTTGATGACTTTGCGCTGCGGATGACATCGGTAACTTAGCCACCCGTAAATTGTGGTGGTGCCTCTTCGACTCAATAAAAGCCGGTTAAGATAGCACCCGCAACGCTTCGATCTGTCTCTGTTCTATCACCGCATGTGACGACTGTCCGATCATTATTTCTTCCAGGGGTCAAGAGGGTTTTGACCGTTGTCCACAACTTACCAATTTCGGAACTTAAGTTGCACTGCTTCAAGTGGTCTAGCCATATGTTCCGTGGACCAACCTATTGATCTCAGAGCTGAGATTGCTAATTCTATGGTCAGTAGGGTTGGACCGAAGTATGTCATCACGCTCGTCTGCGAGTCCCGCTGCCTCTGGTAGAAAATTTGTTCGTACTTCGGGTATTCGACCAGCAAGGATATGGCGAGCGTCTCCTGTGTTGAACATCTGACGGAATATCTACATTGTTAAAGCTGCGGTTGGTGGCTTCTCTGAATGCCTCCCAATCAGCCTTTTTTGATTGAGATACGTACGGCTTTCAGAGGTTATGAAGTTGGATGGTATATTTATGGACAGAATTATGGGATGGTGGTCCGATCCTAGTAAGATGACGGGTTGCCGGATGATCCCATAGTAATGACTGGCGAGCTATGGTAATCGCCCATAATATACGTGGGGCGTCCTCATTTACTGAGCAGAACGTAGAGCTATCAATTTGCTCTGCCAAAGCTATGCCCCTCTGGTCTAGGAGAGGATACCACAGTTCGTGGTGAGCATTAAAGTCTCCTAGGACCAAGCGGTTATTGCCTTGTAGCAGATTGCTAATGTACAGCTCTATCTCGGCAGTTCCAGACTTGACTGATACCCCCATACATTTTATGTACGGGTCTATAGAGTCAAGCTAAGGCGAAATAGGTATGTACTGCACAGAATGGTGTAACAGCAAAGCGAGTCCCCCACCTACACTTCTGGTGCGATCCGTACTTAGTACGTTGTATCCGTCACAACTGTACAAGGTGCAGGTGGCATTCAGCTTTGGTTCTTAGATCGCAGCTTACTTCACTGAGTTTTTTGCATAAACCATTGCAATTAAATTGCAAAATTGAATCACTGTCAGCAGTGGCAACAAATCTGTGTTGAAAAATGCTGTATATGTTGATGCTATTGCGAAGGCGACTGCGGGGGAGACCCACTACTATCTTCGTTGATACAACACGAGGCAACAAAGTCGCTTTGCTATACTCCCTGATGTGGTTCAGACCTGAATAGCTCCTGAAGTGCACCTACTCCATGCAACGATTACACCTTATAGACGTAGCACTATGACAAACCGTACAGATCCAAGGTTTTGTTCGATCCCGGCCCGGACCAGTAGTATTCGGAGCAGGAATTCCGGGAAGTGCTGCTCCTACGACGAAAATATGAACGAACAACTAACACATATTGTTGAGGTGACTGCCCCGGCTGAAGAGTGTTTGTTTCTGGTAATTCCGATACATAGAACCAATGTATATCGTAACCGCTGTATGAGCTCAAATTAACTATTTCACATGTACTACGTCTAGGTGCTTCCTTACATTTGTCCCTCATATAGACTCCTACAATATAAGGAACATTTTTTTCCCCAAATTCTCATATATCGATATCAGTAAGAGGTCTTTTGGGTAGCTGCTTTATAAGTTTTATGATGATTTCTAGTTATTTGTAATTCCCAATTCCGTGTTGTATGGTTTATATAAAGTACCTTTCCCATTGCTATTCCCTCCATTTTAGAATTTTTAAGATGCACACGAAGTAAAGGCTCCCAATGCACCAAGTGCTGAAATAATTGGCATAAGAGCAAAAAAATTCACCAACTTTAGGCAGTTAAATTACTTTAAGTATACTGACTTGGTATTTGCTATCTTTAAACGAATTTTTAATCGCTCTTTGAGTAAGCCGAACTACACTGTTAATATCATATGGTTTGTCTTTGCTCTTTTAACTGCAGTATTAAATATATTTTTCCGATATTTTGTTTTAGGATTTCTCTTTTCATACCAAGTTTTACTTTATTTTTCCCCTATTCTGCTATCTTTTGCGTTTACTCTCCCAATTTGGGATCATATATATATGATCAAATTAATATATATATATATATATATATATATATATATATATATATATATATATATATATATATATATATATATATATATATATATATATATATATATATATATATATATATATATATATATATATATATATATATATATATATATATATATTATATATATATATTATATTGTAGGAGTCTATATGAGGGAAAAATGTAAGGAAGCACCTAGACGTAGTACATGTGAAATAGTTAATTTGAGCTCATACAGCGGTTACGATATACATTGGTTCTATGTATCGGAATTACCAGAAACAAACACTCTTCAGCCGGGGCAGTCACCTCAACAATATGTGTTAGTTGTTCGTTCATATTTTCGTCGTAGGAGCAGCACTTCCCGGAATTCCTGCTCCGAATACTACTGGTCCGGGCCGGGATCGAACAAAACCTTGGATCTGTACGGTTTGTCATAGTGCTACGTCTATAAGGTGTAATCGTTGCATGGAGTAGGTGCACTTCAGGAGTTATTCAGGTCTGAACCACATCAGGGAGTATAGCAAAGCAACTTTGTTGCCTCGTAGTAGTAGGTCTCCGCCGCAGTCGCCTTCGCAATAGCATCAACATATACAGCATTTTTCAACACAGATTTGTTGCCACTGCTGACATTGATTCAATTTTGCAATTTAATTGCAATGGTTTATGCAACAAACTCAGTGAAGTAAGCTTCGATCTGAGAACGAAAGCTGAATGCCACCTGCACCTTGTACAGTTGTGACGGATACAACGTACTAAGTAAGGATCGCACCAGAAGTGTAGGTGGGGGACTCGCTTTGCTGTTACACCATTCTGTGCAGTACATACCTATTTCGCCTTAGCTTGACTCTATAGACCCGTACATAAAATGTATGGGGGTATCAGTCAAGTCTGGAACTGCCGAGATAGAGCTGTACAAAGTATATATCCCTCCGGGTGGTAGCTGTGCCACTGACATTAGCAATCTGCTACAAGGCAATAACCGCTTGGTCCTAGGAGACTTTAATGCTCACCACGAACTGTGGTATCCTCTCCTAGACCAGAGGGGCATAGCTTTGGCAGAGCAAATTGATAG